>RJWM01026192.1:0-28389 GCA_004363535.1 Dasyprocta punctata | reverse complement strand
GTGGGAGTATAGACTGGTGCAACCACTGTGGAAAGCAGTGTGGAGATTCCTCAAGAAGCTAGGAGTAGAGATCCCATTCAACCCAGCTATCCCTCTTCTGGGCATTTTCCCAGAAGAATTGAAAACATCATAGCACAGTGATACTTGTGCACCCATGTTTATAGCAACCCAATTTGTAATAGCCAGATCTTGGAAACAAGCCAAGTGCCCATCAATCAAAGACTGGATAAAAAAGATGTGGTATTTTTATACAATGGAGTACTACTCAGCTATTAAGAAAGATTGCATTGAGACTTTTATAAGTAAATGGACATGACTTGAGACCATACTCATAAGTGAGATAAATCAAACCCACATGTGTAAATACCATATTGTCTCCCTAGTGTAAGAAGCTGAAAAAGTATATATGATCCAAAATCTATAATAAATACTATGTAAGGGTAAAAAGCAGCTTGAAGAGCAAAAGTAATTGAGAAGGGAAAAGGGGGAAAGAGAAAAGGGAAAAGGAAAAGATATAAATCTGTACATATGTATATGTAAGATAACTAAAATGAACACACTGCTGAATGTATTCATTATTGAGAAAGAACAATTAATATCATATGATTGGATCAGTTTTACATGTCTATATCTGTTAATGTAAGTAACTATTTTGAAGATAACAATACGCAGTATTTCAACCATTGTCAAGTTTCTATCATCCTGTGTTGTAAACCTGCAATGTTACTGTTGTGCATTTACTCTAGTCATTTGTTTGTCTCTTTTGTTTGTCTTTGTTATATATGTCTTTTTTTTTTCTTTTTTTTCTTCTTCGCTTAAATAAAAAAAAAATCTCATGATCATCTCAAAAGATGTAGAAAAAGCTTTTGATAAAGTCCAACACCCATTCATGGTAAAAACACTACAGAAAATTGGAATAGATGATCCTTACCTCAATCTCATAAAAGCCATCTACGACAAACCAACAACAAACATCATACTCAATGGACAAAAGCTGAAACCTAAAAAAAACTGAAACCTTTCATTTTAAAGTCAGGAACAAGACAAGGACATACACTATCACCACTCCTATTCAATATAGTTCTGGAAACATTAGCCAGTAAAATAAGAGACAGAAATAAAAAGAATAAAGACAGGTAAGGAAGAAATGCAATTATCATTATTCAAAGATGACATGATATTCTCTATACATAGAAGACCCAAAAAACTCCACCAAGAAAGTTCTAGATTTAATAAGCAAATTCAGCACCATAGCAGGGTACAAAAATCTACACTCAAAAGTCAATAGCATTCCTATAGACAAGCAACAAACTCACTGAGAGTGAAATAAATTAAACCACATGCTTCACAATAACATCCAAATAAATGAAATACTTAGGGCTCAATCTAACATAGGAAATAAAAGATTTATACATTGAAAATTATAGTACTCTGAAAAAAAGAAATTGAAGAGAAATTCAGAAAATGGAGAAATAGTCCTTGCTCATGGATAAGAACCAACATTATGAAAATGGCCATACTCCCAAAATCATCATACAGATTTAAAACAATTCCAATCAAAATATCATTAGCATACCTCACAGATCTAGAGAAAACATTCCTAAAATTCATATGGTGTGGGGAACCACAGAGATGACTGTACTTGACTTTCCTTGAAAAGAAGAGCATCTCCATTTTGGATAAACTTGGCCCTATCTCCATATATTGATATGTACAGAGCTGGCTGGGCTATTTCTTTGTCCTTTCAATTGGCTTTCAGCAATGTAAGTTGGGCTGGTGGAGGAGCTCATGTGTAATTTCTGAAACAAAGGGTCAGGTCAGTGTTACCCCATCCAGTGACTCCCCAAATACATGGTTAAGCCTGGTGGGATGGAGAGCCATGCTCCATGCTGCTGGCTGGGACTGTAAGGCAAAAAGGATTATACATCAGAACTGAAACACTGACCCCAAATCAGTAGCTACTACCTCAGTTGTTATGCAGTTGCTTTCTGCATTTCTTGCCCTCTGCATATCGCAGAAGGGATCTCAGATCTCCTACCTAGCCCAGCTCATGGTAGTCATGGCACTCACATATTTCCTGGCACTCTCACCATCACTCATCCCTGAGTCACTCTCCTCATTGAGAATTAATAAAACCCACAGTGGATCCTGGGTCATGGTCTTTGTTCTGGTGAGCCACCATCTTGGCTGAACTTAGGACCCCTTGGCTCCCCACAACTGTATGTATGTCTAAGTGTCTTTCTTCTAGGCATGGGTTGCACTGAAAGTGGTAGATTGGAATTAATTCACTAAAATTCCAATAACTTCTCCTTGGGATTACAAATATAAACCTTCCTGGAGTGCAACAACTATGGGAAAGGGTCCTCTATACTATGAAACAATAAGAAACCTAAAATAGCAAAGGCAATCCTGGGCAACAAAGACAAGTCAGGAGGTATCAAAATCCCAGACTGGAAATTACACTACAAAGCTGCTATAATAAAATCAGTATGGCAGTGGAAAAAAAAAAAACAGACCTGAGGATCAATGGAACAGAACAATATACAAACACAACTACAAACACACTTATCCACCTTATCTTTGATAAAGGTGCCAAACACGTTCACTGGAAGAAAGATAGCACCTTTAATAAGTGATGCTGGAAAAACTGGCTTCCTACATGCCGAAGACTTAAATTATATCCATATCTACCACAATGCACTAAACAAATGTCAGAATGGATTAAAAATCTAAATATTAAGACAGAAACACTAAACTGACTGGAAGACAAAGTAGGTAGAAATCTCAAGGACACAGTGGTAGGCAAAGAGTTCATGAGCAAAAACCAAACTGCATGGGAAGTACTTCAAAGAATCAACAACTGGGATCTCATTTTATTAAAATTTTTGTACATTGAAAGAAATCACCAACAGAATGAAAAGATATCCCATGGATTGGGAAAAGTTTTTTGCCGATTGTCCCTCAGACAAAGGACTTCTATGCAGAATGCATAAAGAATTCAAAAAAATCAGTCCCCTCAAATTCAAAGACCCAATCCTAAAATGAGAAGCTGAGGTGAATGCATACTTCTCAGATGAAGAAAGACCAATGGCAAATAAATACATGACAAAATGTTCAATATCATTGGTCATTCGAGAAATGCAAATTAAAATAACACTGAGATTCCATCTCATCCCAGAATGAATGCCCATCATCAAGAAATCAACCAATAACAAATGCTGGGTGGGCTGTGAGGAAAATGGAACCCTTCTCCACTATTGGTGAGAGTGTAGACTGGTACAACCACTGTGGAAAGCGGTGTGGAAATTCCTCAGAAAACTAGGGTTAGAGGTCCTATTTGACCCAGGTATTCTCCTTCTGAGTATTTTCTCAGAAGAATTAAAAACATCACACCACAGTGATATATGTGCACCCATGTTTATAGCAGCACAATTTATAGCAGCTCAGTCTTGGTAACAACTCAAATGCCCATCAACTGAGGAATGGATAAAAAAGATGTGGTACTTTTATGCAATGGAGTACTACTCAGGTACAAAGAAGGAAACTCAAGGCTCCTATAGGTAAGTGGATGCAACTTTGGACCATACTCAAAAGTGAAATAAATCAGACTTGCATGTATAAACATCATATTGTCCCCCTAGTTTAAGTAACTGAAAGAAGAAATATGATCCAAAATGTACAATAGATGTTGTGAAAGGGGAAGAAATTTCTCAAAAGGAAAGAACAGCTGGAATGGGAGAAAGAAGAAAAGAAGGAAAAGAATTTCTATTAGTTCACTGAAAAGGATTTGTACTTATATTGTTGGATCAATTTTTATGCCAATATCTTGTAATCTGAAAAACTACTTTGAAGATAACAGTATGCGATATCCCTTCTTGGCTTGTTTTGAAGTTCTGTATCATTGTTTTTTTCTCTTTAAAATAAATTTAAAATTTTTTATTCTCCCCAACTTTATAAATTCAAAGCAATCCTATGTAAATCAACATTTGGATTTTTAAAGGAACTTCATAAGTTTATCCTACAATTTATATTTTTTAAAAGTTTCATTTACTTTAAAAAGGAAGTACGAATGAAGGAGAACTTGTCCTTTCAGTTACTGCAGAAGCTATAGGCATTAGAGTAAACTGAGGCACAACCAGCAGTACTAAATCAGGTGAAGTTGAAGCAATAAGTAAAGTTTATTTGAGCCTGGGTGCAGATGGGTGAAGGGTAATAAGACCGTTTGTATGGGTGTTTGAATAGGGGAGGGGTATGTCAGGGAGGAGTAGGAATCTTTTCATCTGGGTCTCTGGGGTCTGGGTCTGCAGATGGCAGTCTCAGTGACCTCCATGTCTCACAGGTGTGGCTGTGTAGGGCAGTTGCTTGTTCATCTCCTTTTGCAGGCTCTGTCTCCCTGTTATCTCTGTCCCTGCAGCTGTGCTCAGTGGCTCTGCTCAGGGAATTTTTTCTTCTCTGTCCAGGTGGGGGTCTGACAATCAGAGTAAAATGAATGAGGTAGTAGGTAAACCGAGGGACAGGCCCATCCATGCACAGGATGACCATGCACTTAAAGGAGACAGCTCACACCAATGGGGAAGTGATGGAGGGTTTCCAGTGTGTTTAAGTCTCAGGACCACAGAAAAGTTAAATATGAATAATGGTCTTCACTCACCGGTTTGGCCTTCAGCCCTTCTGGAGTCTGAAGCACAAAGGGAAATGGAACTAGAACATCAGGACATCACACTTCTCTGCTCACACATCACACCCGGCCCTTTCCCCCCTTTTCCTGCCACCCACGCAGCCGTCTGTTCCAGGCTGGGCATTACACCTGGCGTGGGAGGTGGATAACCAGGGGCACACAGGTAGGCAAAAGGAAAGTTCCAAGGGGGTCACTTACCCAACTCCATCAGAAGCTTCTCTATAAGCAGAACACAGACACAATATCAACTCTCAGAGGAGTGGACCCACCATCCCAAAGCAGTCAAGTCCCTGGGAAGAGGACGCCCCGCTCGCACTGTCTGAACCTCTACTGTCCCCTAACCCCGCTGTCACCTTCCCTGGGCCCTGCCCTGTTCTATTAACGGAGACCCATCCACGGGCTTTTGATTCCTCAGCTGCTGGCTTTGGAAGACAAAGTGACCTGGGGCAAGGTTTGGTTTGAAGAGGCTCCTTGGTCTGTGTTCCTGAAAGTACAAGTTTGTCCGGGAAGAGCTTTCCAGTCAGTCCAGACCCTGAGCACGGGCGGCTGCGTGAGTCTCGGTTCCCTTACTGGAGAAATCACTTAAAGGCCACAGAAATACCGCACGCGATTATTTGCGAAGGACTGTGACATTTTGCCAGTAGAATGTACTCCTTTGATCTGTCCACTTTTTGCTCTCTTTTAAAAGTAAATGCTCCTTGGAAAGGCAACACTATCCACCAAATCGGACTATGGCGTTACGACTTATTACAGCTGTTTTGCTTTAGTCTCTCCCACTCACCCCTGACCCCACAGCACTAGGTAGACTGCATGTTTGTCCGACCTAGATTTCGTCTGGAGTTTTGGTTCTGAGTCTTCCTTTCACCCACAGAGGCCTCCGCCAATCCTGCTCTGGGGGCTGGGCTCACTCACCCTCCCTTCCGCACCGCTCCCCATCAGGGCTTGTGACTTTGATAAATCATTCCCACTTTGTTAGAAATTTAAAGTGCCCTGCTTCCCAGTGACTTGTGCCTTAAAAGGATGCGAGAATTCAGCCTGGGAAGGTAACCGGGGAAACAGTCTTCAGGCGGGGCAACCGTAGGTGAATGGCGGGCTGTGCAGGGAGGCGTGGCGGGGCCGGGACGCAGAGGGAGGAACGCACAGGACTCCTCTCCAGCCGCAGCCCATTAGTGCCCAGCAGGCACGCGGCGGGGTCGGCACCCGGAACTCACCCAGCTGCGAGGTCAGCTTTCCTGGAGAAGAAAGGAGGAACATGTTTCAGGTTGGGCATGAGTCAGAGGGGACAGAACCCGAAACAGGGGCCGGGTCCTCAGCGCGGCTCCCCTGGGGCCCTGAGCAGTCACCTCGCTCCTCCTCCTCCACCTGCCTCTGCTTCTGCAGCTGTTCTGAAAGCATCGCGACTGGGATGCGGAAAAGGGAAAAGAAAGAAGGGAAGAGATGATGAGGATAAATATATATATATACACATATGTGTGTGTAAATATATACAAGATAGGTAACTGTACTACTAACCTCAGTGCATCAAAAAGAACAGTTTGTGTTTTCTAATTGTCTGATTGTTTAATCATTTTCTTTTCGTGCCTAAATTTTGTAATCTGAACAACTACTTTGAAGATAACAATATGCCATATATTAACTAGTGTTAATTTCCTATTATTTGGCTTTGAAATTTTGTATCGTTTTAATCCTTTGTTTTTAAAATTAAAAAAAAAGAAAAAAGGGGGGGAGGACGCTGAGCACGCCCCCCCACCTATCCCCTCCCCCACCTCTCTCCTCCCCTCCCCTCCCCGGCCCCGCCCCCCTCACCTCCGCGCTGCAGCCCAGTCTGCGCGCGCGCCCAGGCCAGCGCAGCCAGGAGCACCAGCAGCAGAGCGGCGGCCGCCAGGGTCCCCAGGAAGGCGCTCCTCCAGGGGGAGACTCTGGGCAGAAACACGTCTGGAAAACACCAGGAGAGCGGGGAGAGGCTCCGGAGCCTCGCGGGGCGGGGAGGAGGGGGACTTTGCGCTCCGCCTGCCGCCCTGCGCCCCCTCGGCCCCGGGCCTCGCCCGGCGCGCCCGGAGAGCTGCTGCCGGCGGCCGGGCCCAGTCAGCCGAAACGCTGTGACCTGTGGAAGTTCTTGCGGCAACTCAGTGACTCTCGTCCGTGGAATCTTTTTTTTTAATGATGCTTCTGCCGAGGGCGGGGTCGCAGGCCCGTACCCGCGCACTGGGGAAGGGTGAGGCCGGAGGGACCACAGGCTGAAACCCCGGGTCCAAGAACGAAAGTGATGTTCTCCCTCAAATCGATTTTTAAAATACATTTTATCACATGTTTAATGTTCTAAACAAAACAGAACCAGAAAACAACAACAACAACAAAAATTCTATTATTTTAGCCTTTATTTCCCCAGTAGGGACGATGCGCAAATTCTCACCCAAATGAGGCGTGGCTGTGTACCCCTGAGCTTACCCACACACCTATTTTCTTTTTCTCCTCCTCCTCTTTTCCCCTCCGCTTCCCATCCCATCCTCCCCTCGTTCTCCTCTTCCTCTTTCCTCCTCCTCTCTTCCTCTCCTCCTCCTCCTCCTCCTCCTCCTCCTTCATTTTGGGACAAGTTTCGGTAAAGTTGCCCATCCCGGGCTGGAACTTGTGATCTTCCTGCCACCTCAGCCTTCCAGAGTACCTGTCACGTTCTTTAGCGTAGGTTCAGCTGCATGAAGTGCATTCGCTCTGTGGTGCAGCCGTCACTGCCCCCGCCGCCGGGGTGGTTTCCTCTTCTGGAACTGAAACTCTGAACCCATTGAACCCATTGTCCGGGCCCTACGGACAACCACCACTTTCCTTTCTGTGGCTATAAATTTGACTGTCCTGGGCACTTCTCACAGGTCGAATTATTACACATAGCTAAGTGAGATAGAAATTACGAGGCAGTCTGAGGGATGCACCCTTGAGGTAGTGCGTTCAGAAGGTGAGGGGCACCAAGACCACTGGAGGCGAGTCTGAGAAGAGCCAGCCCCTGGAGCAGAGAAACAGCCAGGCCCCTAAGCCGCCCAGAGAGGGGCAGCAGCTGGAAGCTCCATTGCAGTTAGCACCGCAGCCCCTGAGCCCTGATAGACATCTGCTGCATCGACCCGGACACCTGGACCCATCCTCTCCCTTTCCGGGGATGCCTTTGTTCTTTCTGTGTTTAAGAGTTACAGATGAAATAACGCTGATGAAGAACCGTGCTCACCACGTGCGCTTGCTGGGTGCCTTGCTTTCCTCCTGGACCAACATTAGCTAAGCCGCTGTACCTGCTGGTCGATGGTAGTCTGATGCATGTTGTGCCCACGCTGGGACTTGGCCATATGAATCATGACACAGAGCCTCAGCGGACACCCACTCGGGACCGCGCCTGCTAACCGGGAAGCTATTCTTCTTCTTTCCAATAAACTCGCGCAAACTCCTCCTTCGTTCAGTACTTCACTCCTGGATGTCGTGAGACCCGGAAATTGGCACGTCTGACATCTGTCAGGCTGGGAGTTATTTTCCCTGTCACAGTTTTTATTTCTCTAGAAGTATGTTTTTGTTGTACAAATGCATTGGGCCACAACGGATTGTTCCCTCACCACTGTTGGTTTTCAAAGCACAGGTGTAGAGGTTAAAAGCAATGGCTTCAAGCCTAGCTTAATTAGCACCAAGGGAGGCTGAGGCAGGGAACTGGAAAGTTCAAGCCCAACCTAGGCAATTTAGCAACTTAGCCAGACTCCATCTCAAAAGAGTAAGTAGAAATGGTTGAGCATGTAGCTCAGGGGGAGAACTCCCCTGGGTTTAGTTCCCCACACGAGGAAAACAATGACTTCAGGCTTCAGGCTGCCTCCCCGACCTGATACTCTTTGCTTCACCCCTCCGTCCCAGCCCATCTGGCCTCTGCATTTGCTCCTCTACCAGAATTCCACGTGACTCACACCGTCTGTAGAGACTGTATGCATACAAGTAGATGCAAATCTGAAACTGTATCTGCAAATTTTAATAAATATAAACAACATACATTTTGATACAAGTCTAAAAAGAGCGGGGGAAAGGCAAAAAAAAACAAAGCCTGGACTCTCTGATGCAAAAAGAGTCCTCCCCTTTTCTTGGAACATTTCCTTTAGGCAACTTGTAAATTCTGTATTCCTTTGAGATGTAGGTAAATCTTTTTAAAAGCTAAATAAACCTCTTGCCAGCTTCACAACCCAGGACTCACTTATTTTTAAGGGCCCTGTCTTTGTTGTGAAAACATCAAGGATAAGGCAGCCCAATATATTTCCTGGAGTTTAATGTAAGTGCCTGCTTCCAGAAATAAGGTGTGAGGTGCCTTATTTCTCCTTGAAATAAAGACTGTTATCAGAGATGGTTATCTCACGTGTCAGAGGGATTTATTGATTTATTTAGAGACAGAGTCTTTCTGTGTTGACCAGGCTGGCCTCAAACTCAAGGGCTCAAGAGATCCTCTTGCCTTGGTGCCTGAGTAGCTGGGACTACAGGTGGATGTGACCCCACTTGCCTCACTGGGGAAATTGAAATGAACTCTGACACACAATGCTGCCACATCCTCCTACTTGGGGACCAGTTATTTACCTTGAGATCAGTATACAGTGCGTTGTTTCTGCCTGTCTCTATCAGAAGAAGAGATTTCTTTCTGTTATAATAATATTACTATGGATTTGGACTGATGTGAAAACGACCAACAGCTTGGGTTTCCCACAGTCAGCTGGGTGTGGTGATGCACACCCGTAACCCTAGCACCGTGGGAGGCTGTGGCAGGAGGATTGCTAGTTGGAGCCCACCCTAGGCAATTTAGTGATTTAGGAAGATCCTGTCTCATAAAAAAGGGAGCCAGGGATGTAGCTCAGTGTGAAGGCCCTGTGTGAATTCCCAGCACTGAAAAAAAAAAAAAAAAAAAAAAGACGGAAAAAAGAAAAGAAAAAAGAAATTTAAAGTAGTTAGTACCAGCACTATTAAACCTTCAGTAGGTGTCTCATAAGATTTTTTGTTTTTCTTGTTTTGTTTGTGTTTTGAGACAGGATCTCACAATGTACTTCAAACTGGCCTTGAACTCACTATGTAGTCCAGGCTGGCCTCACACTCACAGCAATCCTCCTGCCTCAGCCTCCCAACTGCTGGGATTACAAATGCACACTACCATACCCGGCTCTTGTAAGATTTGGATACTAAATAATGACCTAAATTTCAACTCATTGTCTAAACATCTACTTCTCTAAATTACCTTTTTACAGTTTGTAGAGAGACCCCAACACCACTCCTGGCCCCCTTCCCTATTTTTCTAGCATCTTCCACCTTCTAATTTATGACATGATTTACTCATTATTATATGTCATCCCCATAGGGATGGGGAAATGAAGGCAAGAGTTTGGGGCCATCTCATGGGTGGTCATTAAATAATTTTCTGTAGATAGAATTAGGAATGTGTGGCTCTCCTCATACTCTCTGACCAGTAGTTTGTAGGTTTTACCGCATGGCCTTTCACACAGAAGCAGTGGCTCTCTGGGGCCACTCACTGTCCAGTTGTACGTTGCACTCTCAGTGAGTCCCTGATGTCCAGTTACTGACTCCAGGCAGAGAGGTCAACTCACCCTTTACTCAGCCAGGCCTCAGTGCACTGCCCACTTCCAGAACCTTCACACGGAGAACACGATGCCCAGCAGTGCAAGCGGGGAGAGCACCCACCCAACTGACCTGCTATCTGGAGCACAAACTCCTTCTTCTGGTCTAGCAAGGTGTTCTGGATGGAGCAGGACACGTTGCTGTGGGCTGTCCCTCGGGCAACCACAGATGTCTCCAGATGGAACAGGCCTTGAACATCCTGGATGATGGCTTCAGACTCTGGAGACAGGCACTGGCCCCGATGGTCCCTCCACTGAGCCTTGGGCTTTGGGTACCAGCCAGTGGAGCTACACCTTAGCTCAATACCTCCTTCCTTGTAGCCCTCGAGGGAGATGTGAGGGTCTGAGCCCAGCCCTGGGAGATGTAAAAAGAGTGAGAAAGAGCAGACTCCTCCCAAGAAATTGGACATGAAGTCCACATTACCCTGTTCACCATTTGCAATCACCGTAAGATGTCAGGAACTGTGACTACTCAACGCATGTGTGGGCTGGCACCCCCACCCATCAACCACAAATGACTGCCTGGGTCACAGTGGCTTGTGTTCACAGAACAGTACTATACTACCTTGGGGGGACATATGGAAGTTAGGGTGGAGGAAGGCTACTGGCATTTAGTTATATTATGCAAGGGACAATTCTTTGGAAAGAACTCTCACTCCAAATTCAACAGATTGCCTTCTCTTTCTTGATTCTCACTAGGGGTCAAATTCTTGTATTATATTTCTTTGTGTCTACCATGTATTTCTCGTGTAATTAACTCATGTAGTTAACTCACTCTTTGTCTGCCTATCTATCACTTATCTATATCTATCTATCTATCTGTCTATCTATCCATCTATCTATATCTTTTTCAGGGTTAGGGATTGAACCTAGGTCTTTGCACATGCTAGTCAAGTGCTCTACCACTGAACTACATCATCAACCATATGTTCTGAATATGCAAAACATTGATATGGTCTAAATATCAATCTTGAGCCAAGCGTGGTGGCACATGCCTGTACTCCCAGCATTCTGGGAGGCTGAGGCAGGAGTATCCCAAGTTCAAGCCCAGCCAGGACAACTTAGTGATTTAACAAGACCTTATCTCAAAAAATAAAAAAAGATTAATGTGAAGGCCCTAGGTGCAATACCAAAAAAAATTAATTCTGTATAAAACGTGTATCCCTAGCCTTCCCCTATGCTTCTTTTATTCTATTATGTCCACTTCTCATTAAGTCACCAATTTCATGAGTTTCTAATATATTCTCATTTGTTACATTTTGCAATGTTCTTCCTTCTTTTCTGCACACAAAAGTACAACACAATACCAAGATACTTTTGTATCTTGATTTTTTTTTTCTTTTAGTAATACACCCTAGGAATCACTCCACAGCTGTCATTGAACTACTCCTCACTTTTCCAACTACAGGATATGGATCACCCACATGAGAAATAGTCTGTGTCTTTTTGGTCAAGACACGAGACCAAATCAGTTCCATTTGGGGTTTAAATGATCTGGCCATCAACTAACTACCTGCCCCTCACTCCCATTAATATCCCGAGCTCCAAGAAAGGGTGACAATGTACCTCTTCCCAGAACACAGCTCATTTCCAAGATAAAGAACCAAGAACTGTTCCTTTCAAGCCACACCTTCCTTCTCTCTAACCGCTCCCTGCCTCACATCAGAATCAAGGACTTTTTGCTCCTAACCAGGCCTTGTACCACACTTAGTCAAACATGGTACATTGTAAGCTTTCGAATTCAATCAATGAATTTAAAACTCAGCTGCTTCTCCTGCATTAAGGATAAAAAGAGCAACCCTCCTTCGTCCTGTGTGTCTGCTATCTCATGCTTGTGCCCTTCTGCAGAACTAAAATGCCTTATTGGGAATTCTTGATGTCTAAGTGCTTTATTAACTGCATCAACAATTTGAGTCTAGGGCTTATTTCCAACACCCATTATGTGACTAGACCATATTCAGTTTCTATGTGTGGACAATTTCCACTCTCTTACAATTAGAAGTAATGCTACATTGATTAGACTGATACGAAGTGGAGACTATGGAGATGTATCTTCAAGGTAAATTCTGGAGGTGGGATTGTTGTATCCAATGAAGGTTAGCCCCTGGGCGGAGCTTCTTGACTTTGAGCTCCACTAACCACATAGAAGAAAGTCAATTTCCTGAGAGCCACCAAGACAGTCTCATGGACCTTTTGAATTTCCTCCAGTTTGAAAGGTAAAAATTTGCATTTTTGATGTAGTTGAATTTCCTTTCTGTAATTACAGGCAATAATTATCATCTTTAAGAGTCACAGTGTATTTTGTGTTTGTGTGTGAACTCTCTTGTTCTTTTGCAGATGGATCAATTTCTTTGTTTTTAAATAGCTTTACTTAAAATGAGGGATATTTTCCAGGATTCTGTATCTACTTGAGAAAAGCAGCTTTTAGGAAACTGACCTTTTTCTTGACCCTGCTGGCTCATGACCAGGCACGTACCTGCTACCTCCAGCATCCAGATGGCTTTGCCAGAGAAGTTGCTGGAGAGGAACTGGCATCCATAAGGACCCTCGTCAGAGGGCACCACGCCATGGAGCTGCAGGGTCACACTGCCATCAGCAATTACATCTGTGAAGAGCTTGGTCCTGTTCTGGAACTGCACCATCTGCCTTCCAAAGAGCTCCTGCCCATCCTGGTACAGATGTACCACGTCTGAGGTCTGGCCCCGGAACCAAAGAATCTCCATGTGCTCCACACTCAGGGGTGGTGACAAGTGGCATGAGAACTCCACCTCTTCTCCAACATGGGCCAGCAGGGATTCCTCAGGGCCTATCACTTTGACAAAGCCAGAACCATAGCCACAATCAATTCATTTTCAAATATCCTGTGATGGTCATTTTGTAGGTCAGAAATCTACAATAAACCATTCAAATGATGACAATAACACACTCTGCAAGGACAACTGGCCTGGTTTCTTGAACCAATGACACCGTGGGAAAAGTAAGGACACAGGTTAAAACACATGGAATGTTATGGCCACAGACAAAGCATGGGCCTAGACTGGTTATTGGTTTGAATCAACCAGGTGCAAGAGTCACTTTGTAGACAGTTATGGCCAGGAAAATAAATGCAATCATTGACCAAAAAGACCAATTCTCAAAAACAAAATGCACACTATGCAATTAAGTAAAAACTTACATATTTGCATAGATGCCCTGAGAAAAAGATCCGAAAGGGGAGACACTAAATTGTTGATGGTAGAAATTTCTGCATGATGGGAATAGGTGTTTTCTTATTTTTGTTTCTTTGCTTTTATAATTTTTAAGGTGCTACATATGTATACATTCTATAAAAGTAACATGTACACATGCACACACATATAATGTAGATATACTACATATATAATCTAAAACAATATATATGCTGCTTGCTTCATGGGTTTTTATAGTTAAAAGCCAACCAAATTCTGGTGTTAGGACGGAACATGATCTTTCATTTGGCCATTCTCTCCTTCCCTATGGTGTCTCCATGTGGCTGCTCTGCTCTCCCCAAATATAGCCTGCTTTCTTCTTTCCAAGTTTAGCTAAAACCTCCTCCCACAGCTCATCCACCAGAGACCCCTTCACTTTGCCTACAGAACATAGAGCTGTGTCTTTCCTTGTGCAATTTGAGACAGCTTGTTGCCCATGAGATGAATTCTCAGCACTCTCTGTCTTCCCTCTTTAGGTCTCTCCAGCTATCTTTCCCACACACCTGATATGTCTGACTCTCTCCCTGGATCCACCCTGCCTCAGTATTTCCTCCACCTGTCATCTTCCTGGAGGATGTGCATCTTGCAAAGCTCTGCTTTACCCCCTCTCTATGCCTCTTGTTGGCTTTCCAGGAAGAGATTTTCTCTTAGCTGTGCTTAGCTCCCCAAGTCTTCAGACATGGTTTTCTTGCAGCTATTTATGTCATAACCACCCCCTTCCTTTGACTCTGAGCTACTTGAGGGTCTGGGGAGTGCTTCAGTCGCTTAGTGTCTCTGATTTCAGCCTAAGACCTTAGGGGATTCCAGGTGTGTAATTAATTTACAACCTCAGCTGGCTATCTTTTGTGAGAGATGGTATAACAGGAGAAGTCTTTCTTGTCTTCTAGAGCTATGCACTTAGTGGAATTTAAAATATTTACCAGCTGGTTCAGCACAAACACCGAGAAGAGTTTCCTGGCATCCTCCTGTTACGCTTTCTGGTATGCCTATGGACTTCAAGGTCCTGGGAAGTGTGCTAAGGCTGACAAAATGATGGATGAGCAGGAGGCACTGCATAGGCTCAGAGCAGTGGCTCTTTAACCACTGGGGTGGAAATCTTTGTGAAGGTTAGCAACTGGCAAGGCCCAGCCCAGTATTACTATATCTCAGCCTTTGGGGAGTGAGTGGCACCTGGTAAGAGGAATGCTCAGGCGTGGCTGGCAGGGCTGCTGATGACTGAGGTAAGACACACTACCTGAGTTCGCGTTCCCAGGTTGAAGGAAGAGGAGAATGTGGGTGAAGATCAAGAGACTTCTGGGCAAAGGTACTCCCTTCAAAAATTCCAGGAATCCTAAGAAATCCGCCATCTGTCATTAGCAGTGAGAGCCACCTGAAGAGGAACAAAGAGATAGTGCATGACACAGGCCATCTGAATTCATGGGGCTCTGGTAAGTTTTTCTGATATTTGAGTTTCTTACAACAGTCCCAGGATCTGCCTCTTTTTTTGCTGCTGCTGGATGTAAGAGCCTCTTCTAATTTTACCAGGCAATGCTGTTAAATGGCCTTGCTCAAACTGATAAAGCCACAGGAGGACAGGGCTGACAGGTCCCAAAGGAAGAGGTCTTTGAGTTGAGTATTGTTTAGATCCAAGAATAGAGTCATACATTTTGTCAGGGTTCAGCACCACCCAGCTCTGGCGTTCGGGACCTTCTCCAAACAAAGAGAAATCTATGCAGAATCTCTTTCTCACCATTACTGATCCAAACTCACTCTCATTTCTCTTTGTCCTAGAACATCATGTTTACAGAAGAGAGGAACGGAACAAACAGAGTTCTGCTCCACAAAATGGAGTGTGTGCCTGGTGGCTGCCTGCCAGTTCCAACATTCTGGAACGTTTTTATTCAAGCTTGAGGTCTTAGGTGTTGCTTCCAAGTAGGGGAGCTGGCCACTTTCCTATGTTTGTAGCAGTCCCAATGATGGAGTCATCCCATCTAGCCACCCATTCTCCCTCCTTGGGCACCCAGCCCTAGCCCATATAAGGGCTCTCTTCTTTAAGTCTAATGTCCCCTTGGGCCCTGTGGTAATATCTCACAGCCTGGTGGCCAGCAAACATGGTGTGGCCTATAAATCTTTGGATTCACACAAGACTCTCCATATTGCCCACTCATTTAAATGGTGAGAGTTCAAGCAGTTTTGTAACTGGATGAATTTCAGGCTCTTTGCTTAATAACAGAAGAAACCAATGTCAGCTTGGAGGGTTGTTAAGCCTCCCATAGGTTGGCTAGGTGCTCTTTATTTTTTTATTTTTATTTTTTATTTTTTGGGTTTTTTTGAGACAGGGTCTCACTATGTAGTACAGACTGGCCTTAAATTTGCTTTTGTAGCCCAGGCTGGTCTCGAACTCATGGTGATCCTCCTGCCTCAGCCTCCTAAGTGCCATCATGCCTAGCAATGCCCTTTACTAAAAGTTAGCATCTCCTTTTCCCTCTACCTTTCACATATCTGCTCTCCGTTTCCAGTGACACCTCTGTCTCCTTCACCTCATCACAGCTGGGGGAGGTCCATAGTGGATTTCTATTCTCCATTCCCCTCAGTTTCCTCTTTTGCTTCTGCCACCACATTCCCCCCTGCTTGGCTTTCCTGCTGCAAATACTTGGTGTGGCACATGTCCTTGTGTCGTGTGGCAGCAGAGCCCCAGCCTACTGTCTGCAATATCACTGGCATGATGTGGATGAAGGAATTTAGAAGCCACTGGGTCATGCAACAGTGCAACAATCGGAAGTGTGATGGGCGGCCTGAGAAGGGCTCTCCGAGTTGGGAAGGACTTTGCCTAACAGGAATACAATGGGAGGGAGAGGCACTGGCCTGAGAGGTGAGTGGGCTAGGTAATGCTGGCTGTGGAGCTAAAGCTTTGGGTAGGGGGAAGTAAGGAGCAAGTTGAGGTGACTGCATTCATGCGTCAGATGGTTTCCTCAAAGGGAAGCGTTTGGAGTCCTATCTGGAAGGACCTGGCTGTTTTGATGGCTAGTAGTCATGGAAATTATTATTCACTCAGTAACTAGCATCAACAGAGGACCTGGGCAGGGTCCAAGCCTCTGGTTGGACAGCCTGATTTCTTGCCCCGGGTGACTGAGGGCAGCAATGTGTCTGTGACAGGCCTTGAACCTGGCAGGGAAGGAGCAGACTCATCATCACTAATTTTTCTGTTTTCTCCCCTTTTCCCTTAGTCCCTTTTTCCTTTTCATGCTTTTGTCTTTTGTCTGGACACTAGACACAGAGTAGGCTTCCATGAGGGCAGAACCATGAGGGCATATGGGCATCAGCTAATACCTTGCAAAGCAATAGGGGCTCTGACTGCTGAGGGAGGGATCCGTTTTGGTGGGCTGGATTCTGAGGAGAGGGGCCAGGTGGTGACATCATTTTTCCTACGAGAAGGTGATGGAGCATTAGACAGACCCCAGATCTAGGGGCACAGCAGCCCACAGAATGAGCACTTGCTCTAATCATCTTAGTCAGGGAGGCTCCATATGCCAGGGGATTAAGAGACTGGGGCAGTGTTTTGAGGGCTGTGAGCTAGTGAGAGGAGCCTCAGTTCTTTGTTGTGATACACCCATCAGAGGCTGCAGGAGGGGAGACTAAACACAGGCGTGCACCCTCACAGGTGCATGAGTCACAGTCATGAAAACTAACTCTATTTGAGCCCTTCCTACCTACCAAGCATTTACCAAAAATCACAAATATTATTACTATATTGCTAATAACTTCAAATTACAGATAAGGAAATACGCACAGGGTGAGGGCCTCACCTCTGCACACGTGGGCTGCACCTGAGCTGTCTGAATCCAGAGCCTTGCACTTTGCTTTCAGCACAGATTCTCCCCAGCTACTTTGTAGGTCAGGCCTAGGGACACCCTTTGGTCATGACTGCCTTTTGTCAGGAACCTCCGAGCCACTGATTGCAGCCATCTCACCACACACTGCAGAAGAGTCAGGGTCCTCAGTGTCAGCCACAAAAACTATCCAGCCACCCAGTGAGTACAACGTTTAAAATCCCACTGTCAGATGAACCAGAGCTCCCTAAGATTTTGTGGAATTATCTGCTTAAACAGGAGGCACCTGTGCTGAGTTCGTTTGCATAACACTCAAGGATGTAGCCTTGAAAGCCTTCATTGTGGAGGAAAGTGGTCTGGCAGTTTCCCCAAGGAGGGTCCCCAAGCAGCACCCCATACTGAAACAGCAGGCTTCTCTCCACTTGCTCCATGAATTCTCCCTTTCAAACATTACTCTGCAGAGTCAGGCTCTGATCCTGACTGAAGTGCGCATACTCTTCCATGCACCAAGGCCGAAATGCATTTCAGATTCTGGTCCTGCTGAGATTTGCTGAGGGAAGGAATAGAAGAGGGTGGACATATTGGCTGTCCAAGGAAGATGGAGAACTCAATGAAGGGAAAAGTGGACAGGAAAGGGCCTCAGATGGATCTAAGCTATGCTAGCGGGCTGCATTTTCCTTGCTCTCTTAGGAGACTTTGGGCTGCTCCAGGCTGGAGATAAAAGGGATGAGGGCTTCTGCACATCATTGCAAAGGGAACCTTGCCACCCTCCATCTATGGCAAGGTCAATTCTCTCCTACCCTCCCTCCTCTTCTCTCTTTTTCCTTCTCATTCTCCTTGCCCCCAGCCCCATTCCTACTTTCTCCTGGTCTCTAATTCCTAAACAACACTCAGTGTTCTCTTGAATTCCAGTCCCTCCATTCTTGAATCTCTTTACATATTGACTTGCTTTGCTTTGCTACTTTTGCAAACTGTGCACCTGGTGTGTCTTGCCTGTCTTCTATGTTAGCATTCTAAGCCAAAAGCCCCAAAGGGTAGATGGGGCTTTATACTCCCTCATGCCCCCAGCACAAGCACCCACTGTAATGTTTGGTCCCCAGCAGCCAACAGTTATTGCCCACAAGTCTGCATTGGTTTGATTGTAATAGACCCACAAAAGGATTTCCACCCTCTGAGCCTCTTAGGGAGATGAATCACCCCAAAAAGAGAACCTTGACTGGGTGTGATGGCACAACCAGGCTGAAGCAGGAGGATCACAAATTCAAGCCCAGCATTAGTAACTTAAAATTTTGAGACTTTGTCACAAAATAAATAAATAAATACCTGGGGAGGTAGAGGCCCTGAGTTCAATTTGCAGTTCCATGAAGAGGAAGAAGATAGAGATGGAGATGGAGATGGAGACGGAGATGGGGATGGAGATGGAGATAGAGTTGGAGAAGAAGGAGATGAAGGAGAAAGAGAAGAAGGAGGAGAAAGGAGAAAAACAAGGTGGATAGGGAAGGGTCTCATTCAAGAGGAAAATGGGACACCTGAGAAACCTCTGCATAGGGGATGTCCCCAAAGGGATCTCCTTTCAGCCACACTGAAAAACTCTTCCCACCATTTCCTGCTCTCCATTTCTGAAAGAGGGAGAACCCACATGTTGAGAATAAGTCACATACCTTTCAGGTAGCATTAAAAGGTCCAAAAAAAAAAAAAAAAAAAAAAAAAAAAAAAAAAAAAAAAAAAAAAAAAAAAAAAAAAAAAAAAAAAAAAAAAAAAAAAAAAAAAAAAAAAAAAAAAAAAAAAAAAAAAAAAAAAAAAAAAAAAAAAAAAAAAAAAAAAAAAAAAAGAAAGAAAGAAAGAAAAGAAAAAGAAAAAGAAAAAAAAGCAAACAAACAAACAAAACAGATGAGTCCAGATGATCTCACCTCCTGTGCAAAATGGTAATGATAGTTGTGAAGTATCTTAGTTGTTGATGATAAGACTGTTAGACATGGGCTGGCAGCTGAGTTCAGGGGGACCTTTCATTTCTGACTGAATAATTCCCATCTTTCACTTTAAGACGTATGCTGTTGGTTCTGCCCTTTGCTATAAAAACAACATAGATAGAACAAAATGAGGAAGTCCCTGTCACATCCTGTCCCTGTGAGGAAAATCAAAAATTAAATTCCCATGGAAAATGTCCATCTAGGATCTCAGAAGGAGGGCAAAAGTATCTGAGAGCTTCACAGAGCAGACTGTGAACAGCAGAGGCTGAGAGTGAAGAAATAGTGCCCCAGCTAGCTGCCCAGGATGTCTGAACAGGTCAAACTGAGTTCTGGGGAGGCATGGTGGCCTTCCCTGGCTAGCTCCTCTTTCCTCACGATCACAGAGAAAGAGTCAGAGACTAAAGTGTAATCTTCAGTAAAGTGTGGAAAGGTGTTCATGCCCACCTCATATGTTGTACTCTTCTCTCTGCAGGAAAAAGTCAAGGGCATAGCCTGGAAATATTGTCATCAATAAACCTTCAAGAGTTGCCCATACAGTTCAGAAATAGAGTGGGTGCTGCATTAGGATTTCTTTCGTGGAGCAGAGCTCAGAAAAGAAGCAATACTCCTTCTCACCTAGATAGGCTATACTGCAACTTTGGTACTGGTGTGAAAGAAGCACAGTGGTCCAAACTCCATCCCTGTCTGCACACCGCACTGATTCTGTCCCTAGGGCACAGGTCAGAGCTGTGGCACAGGGCAACTCAAGTATGTGCAGGATCCCCCACCTCCTGGAGCTTCCAGAGATGTCTGATACTTGGAGATAATCTTATGCCAGTGCTAGACTCATAATCTTATTAGGTGATCATAGTTCAGTCCCCCATTGTACCCACCTCGTGATTTTACTCCCACTTTGTGATTTGCTCTATAAACTTTCTCTGTAAAGTGGAGCCCACAGCAACTCACTTTACAGGTCCTCTTTTGTCTCTCAGGAGCTATATCTCTCCCCTCAATAAATATTTCCTACTCTTTTTTTTTGTTTTGCTTTTTATTAGTAGTAATAATAATGATCAGAGTAAAGCAAAACAGAGAGAACCATATTGGGCCTCGAAGACAAGACAGAAGAGAATCCCCCATACTTGCTATATTGCCTACTGTCACCTTCCAAAGAGATGCTCAGGTTACTGACCAGAGGCCTGCAAAATCTACAAAACAATACTAGCAAATAGTTGCTTGATATTCCTTGGTTGCTATCAGTTTAGCAAGACCTCCGAACCGCACATTGCTGACGGGGGGGAGATATGTTTGTCCCTGATTACAAGCCCACAGTTCCGCTGGGCTCTGGTAGGCTGGGCCCGGCATGGGGCCATTCTGGTTCTCCTCCGGGGTCCCGAGGTCAGGCCCCCGGAGGGCAGCTTACATGTGTCCTGGTCGGTGCCTGCACTGCTGGGCTCCGGCTGGCAGGACCCTGCATGGGGTCATTATATTTCCTACTCTTAAACTCCATTGTTCCTTAGAATTCGTTATTTAGTTTTGGGGAACACAAACTTGACATATCTGACATCAGGTTGGAAGTTACATTTCTTTCCTCTGTATCAGGGTCATGTGTCTTAATCCAGGGTCACTGGTCCAGATCATATTTGTGCAAGGTTCCTTATTCTTCTGAAGCTGAAGACTTCTTGGTATGGAATGGCCTGTTCCATAAACAGCCCTGAGGTCAGACCACCTAACTAGAGATATTGATATTCTTGGCTTTTACCAGATTGAGATACAAAACATCTATTACAATTTTTTGTAGGTTTTTATTTTTTAACATTAATGGCCGCTGGACTTTGTCAAAAACTTTTTGCATATCTATTGAGAAGCTCATTTAATTTTTGTCCTTAACTCTGTTAATATAGTACATTGTATTTATTGATTTACATTTGTTGAACCATCCCTGTATCCCTGGGATGAATCCCAGTTGGTCATGGTGTATAATCAAGCAGAATGCTAATATCTTATTGAAGATCTTAACATCTATGTTCATTAGGGAAATTGACCTCTTTCTTAGTTGGATCCTTCTCCAGTTTTGGTGTCATGGTAATGCTTACTTCCAGGAATGAGTTAGAGAGTACTGCTTCCCTTTCAATTTCATTAAGAGTTTGAGAAGTAGTGATGCTAGGTCTTCTCTAAATTTCTTGCAGAATTCAGCAGTGAATTCATCAGGGCCTGGATTTTTATTCATTAGTAGATTTTTAATTACATTTTTGATTTCATAATTTGATATTGGCTTATTTAGAATTTTTATATCTTCTTGATTCAGCTTTGGTATCTAGGAATCTGTCCATTTCTTCTGCATTTTCCAACTTTTTAGAATACAAGTTTTCAAAGTAAGTATAGATGATCTTCTGAATTTCTACAGAGTCTGCTGTGATTTCAGTCTTTTCATTCTAATTGTGTAGATCTGAGTCTTTTCTTCACTTTTCTGATAAAGTTGGATAATAGTTTGTAAATTTTATTTAATCTTTTGAAGAACCACCAACTCTTTAATTCATTGATTCTTCGTATTTTTTTAGTCTCTAATGCATTAATTTCTGCTCTGATCTTTATAATTTCCTCCTTTACATGAGCTTTTGGCTTAGCATTCCCTTCTTTTTCTAAAAGTGTGAGGTTCACCGTTAAGTTGTTTATTTGCACTTGCTCTGTTTTCCTGACATGGGTATTTACTGCTGTAACTGTCCCTCTTAGGACTCATTTCATTGTGTCTCATAAGTGCAGGTATGTTATATTGTCATTATCATTTAATTGTAGAAACTGTCTAATTTCTTAATTTCATCTGTTCAGGAGGGTACTATTTAATTTCCAGGTGTTTATGAAGTTCTTGTGATTTCTTTTGCAATGGATTTCCAATTTCATTGCACTATGATCTGATAATATGCATGGGATAATTTCAGTTCCTTTGCATTTACTTAAGCATGTTCTATGAGCTAGTATGTAGTCTATATTGGAGAACATCCTATGTGCAGCTGAGAAGAATGTGTATTCTGATGTTGTGGGGTGGAACACTCTATAGACATCTACTAAGGCCATTTGTTCAAAACTTTGGTTCTGTTCTAATATTACATTGTTGATTTTTCATCCATTTGATCTGTCCTTTTGTGATAGTGTAGTATCGAGATCCCCAAATACAATTGTATTAGGACTTATTTGATTTTTCATGTCTGTCAATATTTGTTTTATATAGTGGGGTACATTGGTATTTGTTGGATATATATTTAAGATTGTTATCTCTTCCTCTTGGCTTGTTCCCTTTACAAGGATGTAGGGACCTTCCTTACCTCTCTTAGTCAGTCTTAGCTTCAAATTCACATTGTCTACAAATAGAGTAGCTACTTCTGCTTTTGCTGAGTTCCTGTTCCATGGACTATTGCTTTCCATCCTTTGACTTTCAGTCTATGAATTTCTTTTTGAATTAAATGTGTTTCTATGCAGCATATTGTTGAATCTTGCTTCTTGATCCATTCTGACCATCTGTGTCTTTTGATTGATGAATTGAGACCATTAACATTGATGATTATAACTGGTATGTATTGATTTATTCTTGTCATGTTATTTTTCCGTTGTTGGCTCTCCCTCTTTTTTTCCTTCCCTCTGTTTAACTGTTCACCTTACTTGGTGGATTCCTTCTGTTGTGAGTCATGGAGTTGTACTTCTTGTTATCTCTTTCTAGAATATCCTTCAAAACTTTTTGGAGTGCTGGTTTGGTGGTGATAAAACTCCTCAGATGTTCTTTGTCATGGATGTATCTTATTTTTCCATCAGCTTTGAAAGATAGTTTTGTGGGGTACATCAATCTAGGATGAAGGTTGTTTTCCTTTAGAACTAGAAATACTACACTCAAAGTTCTTCTTGACTTGAAGGTTTATGCTAAGAAGTCCACTGTGACTCTGATGGATTTTCCTTCTTAGGTGAGCTGTTTCTTTCCCCTTAGAGTTTTTAGGATCCTATTTTGTGTTGAATTTCTGGAATCTTAACTATGATGACAGAGAGGTGATGGAAATGCCTGACATTTTGTATTTTTAAAATTTTTGTTTTCTGTTTTGATCCTTGCAAATTTTTGTAGTAGGTAGTTTTATCACTAGTTATCAAGGCCTCTCTAGACATGGTTTCTTCTTAAGGATGTCTTCTGTGTGTAGGAGGTTCTTGGTTTGTGTCTGTCCCAAGATCCTATATTTCCAATTAATTAAGAGTGAGATGTTGGTATCTATTTGGCTCAGTTCCCAGTCCTTTGGTGCTGGGTTGTGGTGAGGTTATTACCCCAGAACTTTGCAGTATTATTACAGTAGTGAGAACAACTGATTAAAACAGATATGACATCCTAGCTGAAGTATTATGATTAGCACTGACAATAGCCTCCAGTACAGCTTAGAAACTGACAAACTGTGGTAACTATTAATTTTGTACCTTTAACCATGGAATCAAAATCTACAGTTATGTAACAAAACCAATCATAAATGGGAGCCTGTATGCAAAGTGTTTCCCCTTTGTAGAGTAGTTTTACTGGTGGGGAAATTTAAAGACAGTGAATAGGAGAGAAATAACTGAAAAAAATATTGCAGAAGCCAGACTGAAGGATGAAAGATGATGACACAATCTTTGAGAAACTAGAGAAGAGGGCAGAAGAGAAAGAATGGAGTAAGCAAGAAATTATTGAAGTTGACTAGAAAAATTAAAGAGACTATTCACTCCTATGAAAATATGATTAAGTCTAGAGAGGTAAAATGGGGGAAGCAGGAAAGAAGATGAATAGATTAGAGCAAAGTATAAGTAAAAGACTTTTAAAAAGAAGGAAAATGAATGGGAAACAAACCACGAATGAACCAGCAATAAAGAAGAAAAATAAAATAAAATAAAATAACAAAATTCCTCCAGTGTCCACAGAGAGTTCAAAACCACTAGATAACACTGCTGAGCCTGCACTAGAGTTTGTGCTGGGTGTGAGACTGATCTTTGCCTACAGATGTGGGAACCCAGGGCCAGTACTTTCTACATCTCCCTTAGCAGCTTCCCACTGCTTACTTTGTTTCTCTTGGTGGTGTCTCTCTCCCAGTTGCTGAGCTATTTTCAGAGATGGGGATGCTGCCAGGCCCATGCACCATTGGCTCCTCCTATTCCTTTCTCAGTCTTCTGTGCTGCTCTGCCACTGGCAAGTCTCTATCCTCTCAAGGTTGTTTGTTGCAGGGTGGGGTGAAATGCTGTGATATGGTCTGATTGTGTGCTCCTGTTGTTGTACTCCAAGGCTGCTCAGTCCCAATTCTTACACTTCTCACAAGGTGGGGTGCTCACTTGCCATGTGTTACTTTACACATTCTGCTGCCACCATGATCTGCTGCCTCCGCTGTAGTCTGTAACTTCCTCAGGTGAGATGGAGGTTGCTGTAGGGTGTCTTTCTGCTCCTACCCAGTGCAGCATTGGGAGATTCTGGGACTACACAATCCCAAGGTGCAAAACTGTAAATAGATAGAGACTGCAACTGCAGTCCTGTTCCCACAGTAAATGTCATCATGGAGATAAGATAGTTCTCCTTAATCGGCATAATTTACTACTTGGAGAAGTCTTTCAAGTGACTCCCAAGGTCTTGCTCATTTCCCTCGCTTTCTTCAGTATCCCCTCTCTTTGTCTGTTTTGATAATAAATACGGGCAATGGAGAGAGGTCTTTGTATTAGCCCTCATGACAGCCACAGAGTCAAGAACTCCGCAGGGGCTTTGATCCTCCTGGAGCCCTAAAATCATACCACTTGTCTCATTTACTTAAGCCTTCGCCATGCACTTGTTCAGGAGACTGGGGATCTAGGCTGGGTCCCCAATAGTACCACACTCCAGGGTGCACTCTGCCTAGCTGCCTGGGCCCCAAGGATTCTGACCCCCACCCGGTAAGATGGAAGGCCCAGCAACACACTCTGGGAGTGAACCCTTACTTGCTGCACAGAGGATGAAGCTCTGCCCAACCCAGCATCCCAGCACAATCCATCAGGGGAACACCCAGCCAGCCTCACAGGAAACAGAGGTAATGAGCCCAGCCCAGCCCAGAGCCCCAGAGCTGCTCATCAGGGAGCAGCTAGCATAGCTGCATGGCCTTGGAGAATTCGAGCTCTGCCCATTAGAATACAAGGAGCAAGCTCCATTGTTCAGGGGTGTGGCCATGTGGCAGGTCCTAAAGGTTGCAAACTCCACCCAGCAAGGAGCAAGGCATGTGGCACCTTATGCTGGGGGCATGCCCGGGCTTGCCACACACCCAGAGGCTTTGAACTCCTTACAGCCAGACTCAAGGTCCCAGTGGTGCCACACTTCAGGGTGTGCTCCGGGTAGTTGCCTGGGTCAAGGGGATTCTGACCCCCACCTAGCCAGGCTGAAGGTCTAGTGACACACTACATGGGTGCATCTCTGCTAGCCACCTAGGTTGCAGAGGCTCTGAATGCTACACAGCCAGGTTCTAGGTCCCAGCAACAAGCTGCAGGGTTGTGACCCTAGCTACAGGGAGGATACAAACTTTGTCCAGTCCAGCATTCCAGAGCAAACAAAGTACATCAGGGGAACACATGACCATGCTCACAGACCACAGAGCACAAGGATCCACCACCATAGTCTGGGGGTGTGTCCCAGCTAGCCACTGGAAAATTGGAAGATTGAAGCTCTACCCAGCACAGTGTTCCAGTACAATCCATTGGAAGGCTGCCTGCCTAGCCAAAAAGGTCCCAGAAGAAAATGACAAAATGAAAGAGCAAGAGGCAGTCTCAATCCCCCAGCCCACTGAGAACAAACCCAAGAGACACTGAAATGAAAGGCACTGGAAATCACACAACTGAACTTTCTGAAATGATAGCAACTGAAGTAAAGAAACAACTCCATGAAGCTATAGGGGAACTCAAATCAGAAATAATCTCTCAGTTAAAAAATGAAATGACAATCATTATGAAAGAAATGCTGAGTGTATCTAAAGAAAATCAACATAAAAATACAAGAACAGAAGAAAATGATGGAAACTTTGAATGAACAACATAAGATAGAAATACAATGCATGAAATAGATTCAAAGGGAAACTCAGAAAATGAAAAATTCCACTGAAAGTTGGCAAAACTGCTTGAATCAAGCTGCAGATAAAGTCTCAGACCTTGAAGACGGCATGGGAGCTTACGATCATGAAAGAAAAGATCACTTAAAAATAACAAGGAACCAGGAAACAACAATTCAACAGCTGCAAGATGATGTCAAGAGAAATAACATAAGATTAATAGGCATGAATGAAAAAGCAGGAGTCAATACTAATGACCTGTGAAGAATATTGGCAGAAATAGTAGCAGAAAATTTTTGAAATATGGGAAGAGAATCTGATATACACATAAGTGAGGCATACAGAACCCAAATAAACCATAAGCAAAATAACTTCACCCAGACATATAATAATCAGGGTATCAGAAATACAGCACAAGAACAAAATACTAAAAGCTATCAGGGAAGAGAAACTGATCACCTATGAAGGAAAACCTATTAGAATCATGGCAGACTACTCAACACAAACCTTCAAGTCAAGAAGAGCATGGAGTGAAGTATTTCATATCCTGAAAGAAAACAACTTTCAACCAAGATTGATGTATCCTGCAAAACTAGCTTTAAAAATTGATGGAGAAATAGATACTTCCATGACAAAGAAAAACTGAAGAAATTTATGACCACTAAACCAACACTATGAAAAGTGCTGAAAAACACTCTAGAAAGAGACAAAGAGAGCCACAATCTTAAGAACAACAGCAAAAGGAAACCACTAAGTTGGGCAAACAATTAAACAGAAAATGTAGAAAACCAACAACAGAAAGATATCATGACAGGGATGAGTCAGTATATATCAGTTATATAGATCAACATGAATGGTCTCAACTCACCAATAAAAAGAAACAGATTGGCAGAGTGGGTTAAGAAACAAAATCCAACAATATGCTGTGTACAAGGAACACATTTAACTCAAAAGGAAACTCATAGACTAAAAACCAAATGATGGAAAATGATACTCCATGCAACAGAAACCCAGAAAAAAGCAGGGGTAGTCATTATGTTTGCAGACAATGTGAACTTCAAACCAGAAATGATCAAAACAGATAAAGAAGGTCACTACATACTTGTTAGGGGAAAACTTTGAGAGGAAGAGATTACAATCATAAATATATATGCACAAATATGGGAGCACCCAACTATGTAAGACAATTCTTAATAGACAAGAAAAAACAAATAAACAATAATATAGTTATAAAGGGGGACCTTAACACCCCATTGTCACAGAGAGACAGATCAACCAAACAAAAAATCAGCAAAGAAATAGCAGAACTGAATCAAACTTGTGAACAAATAGACCTAGTATATGTGTACTGAGTGCTCCACCCATCAACATCAGAATACACATTCTTCTCAGCTGCACATAGGTCATTCTCTAAAATAGATCATATACTAGTTCACAGAACATGCTTAAGTAAATGCAAAGGAGCTGAAATAATTCCATTATATTATCTGACCATAGCACAATAAAATTGGAAATTAATGACAAAAAATCCCACAAGAACACCATAAAAACATGGAAATTAAATAATTCCTAAACAGCAAATGGGTCACAGAAGAAATTAAACAATATCTACAATCAATTGAAAATGCAAATACAAATTACCAGAACCTCTGGGACAAAATGAAAGCAGTCCTCAGAGAGAAATTTATAGCACTAAACTCCCACATCAGAAAAATGGAAAGAACACACATAAACAACCTAATGATGCACCTCAAACTTCTAGAAAAAAAAAGAGCAAGTCAAGTCCAAAGCCCAAAGAAGGGGAGAAATTATAAACATCAGAACAAAAGTTAATGCAATTGAAGCTAAGAAAAACATACAAAGAATTAATGTATCAGAGTTGGTTCTTTGAAAGAACAAACAAAATTTACAAACCCCTAGCCAACATTATCAAAAAGAGGAAAGAAAAAACTCAAATCCATTCAATAACAAATGAAATGGGTGAAATCACTACATACCCTGTGGAAATACAGAAGATCATCCATACCTACTTGAAAACCTTTAC
>RJWM01026191.1:0-28385 GCA_004363535.1 Dasyprocta punctata | reverse complement strand
TTTTTTTTTTTTTTTTTTTTTTTTTTTTTTGTGGCACTGGGGATCGAACTCACAACCTTGCACCTGCCAGGGCAGGCGAGAGGTCTGAAAAGTAAACTAATTTTTCCCAGCACTCAGGAGGCTGAGGCAGGAGGATTGTCATGAGTTCAAAGCCAGCCTGGGCTACATAAGCAAGTTCAAGGCCAGCCTACACTACATAATAAAATCCTGCCTCCAAAAAAAAAAAAAAAAAGGCCGGACGTGGTGGCACATGCCTTTAATCCCAGCACTCAGGAGGCTGAGGTAGGAGGAGCATTGTGAGTTCGAGGCTTGCTTGGGCTACAACGCGAGCGCAAGGCTGGCCTGAGTTACATAGTGTGACCCTGCCTCAAAAAACTAGGGCTGGGAGTTTGGCTCAGTGGCATAAGCGCCTGCCTGGCAGACTTGAGAATGTGAGTTTGATCCCCGGTGCCACCAAAAAAAAAAAAAAGGCAAGTTATTGTAGTATGTTTCTAGGATAATCATGAACCCCTACAGATACTTTTAATTGTATGCGTTTACCTCTGAGAAGTAGGACCTGCGAAATTGAGAAGAACATCTTGTCTATACTATTTCACTTTATTTCTATTAAGTGTGTATTTCATTTATAAATTTTTTAAAGAACTCGTTCAATTGTATTCCATTTTTAAAAGAACAGATGGCAAATAGGTAAAGAAAAAATGAAGATTCTCTTGGGTTCTCAGCCTCTTCCTTGGTTTCCCCATATTACCCACTGGGCTTCTTATACTGTACATGCTGAGGCAGCCCTGACTGCCGTCCTTCCGTGCCTCTGAGCTTGAGCAAAACAACCGCTGTCAAGCTTGACATCCTTCCTCTTCCCTCACTGATTCTACTCCAAAAGAATGAATCAGCTCCCATTCTTCTCAAGTTTCCCTTCCTTTGGTAGAGTGTATGTTATTTTCTTACCTATAATGTTAAAAAACCTTGTTGTTAGTACCTAAATCCATGATTTCTCCAACCAAAGTTGTCTTAAAAGCCTCCTTCTATTGAATAGCAATTGTGGAGTAAAATTCGCTAACCCTAAAGTGTTTGTTACCAGTAAATAGGTACTGAGTACCTGTGATACGCCCAGCACTCAGGATATAATTACTAAGCCCTGTCCTCCTACGTGTCTGGATCCTTACATGGTGAAGTCCAGTTCATCCAGATTCATCTGTTAGGCCTCACTCTCACCACTTTCTTCTCTCCTCACAGTCCTCTGTTCTGTGTCTGTGCTACCATGTTTTCTGTTCAGATCCATCAGTGTGTCTTAAAGTGTGGCTTGTAGATGTGAGTGAGAATCTCTGGGTTTAGAGCTAAGACAGCTGAGGTTTTTTTTGTTTTGTTTTGTTTTTTTGTTTTGTTTTGTTTTGTTTTGTTTTTTTTGAAGGGGTGGGATCAAACTCACAACCTTGAACCTGCCAGACAGGTGCTTAAGCCACTGAGCCAAACTCCTGGCCCTAGATTTTTTGAGACAGGGTCGCACTATGTAATTCAGGCCGGCCTTGTGCTCATGCTACAGCCCAAGCAGCCTTGAACTCAGAACGCTCCTCCTACCTCAGCCTCCCGAGTGCTGGTATTAAAGATGTGCACCCCCACACCCGGTGAGACAGCTGAGTTTTTAACTTCTGCCCTCAAGTAACTGTCATTCCCTGTATATCGTGTGCTTTCACATTGGCATGTCATATGCAGTTTCCTTCATCAGGAATGGCCTACTTCCCTCCATCTTTTCTGTTCCCCAAATTCCCTTGTTTGCTAGACAAACTTCTGCTAATACTTCAAGGACCTGCTCAGAGTTTCCTCTTTTCTGTAGCTTTTTTTGACCAGTTTCTCCTGAGCCTAGGAAAGCTGTGCATGTGATTGAAACAGTTAGGATAAAAATTTGTCATCTTACGTAACAGAAAGTCTAGAGATAGGAGATGCATCAAGGCTGACTGAGTTTCCAATGTCATCAGAGACCAAGATTCTCTCTTTTTACACTTTGCTGTCTGTGGCAAAGCTTCATCTTCAGACTGGTAGCAAATAGCTGTAACAATTTCAAAATTGCCTTCAGTCTTGGCAATGTCCAGATGAACTGGAGGGGCATTTTACTACTTTTTAATTTGAGATAGTGTCTTTCTAATATAGTTTAGGCTGGCCTTGATCTCACTGTGTAACCCAGGCTAGCCTCAAACTTGTGGCAATTCTCCTGCCTCAGCCTTTGAAGTGCTGGGATTATAGGTCTATACCACCACACCTGGCATGAGGGGCATTTTAATTGAAACAAATGAATACCTCTTATCTCACAGACAAAAAAATTGGTACCATGTTCATTTTTTTGGTAGTCACCAGCAAGGATAGGAACTGAGATTCCTAGGCTTAACATGTTCACAGCAGGCCATAATTCATGTTTCACTGCCAGGTGGCTCTAAACTACCAGTGGTGCATACATGACTGTCCCATTGAGTGGCATGAGACAGTCCTATTGAGTGGTATAAGCCACCAGATGGTACATTCATGCATGTACCACCAGTGGTTCAAGCTGGTGAGAAGATGTTAAGCCTATAGATGGGGAGGATGCTAGCAGTTAACCACAATGACCACAATGTTTCCCAACCCCAAACCTGTTCATTGTTCTTCATCTCCAGTCCTACTACCTTGTCCATGCCCTTGTGTCCTTATATCCTAGCGGATAGAAGTACCGTGGAGAAGATAACGTGGGGTAATCAAATAGTGACATTAAAGATGGATAATTGGTGGCAAGGACCTCTTTCAATAGAGTGCTCAGAAAAGGAGTTCATGATGAGCTAACATTTGAGCTTAGACCTGAATGATGATGAGATGGAATGACTCATGCAAAAGCTTAGGAAAAATCCTCAGGCATTGCAGATGAAAAAGTCCCACATCAGGAATGCCTTTGGGGTGCTTATTGTGTCTTCCATGAATACACAGGTGTCTTGTCTGTCTTGTTCACTCTGAGCCACATCCCAGCCCTTTTTTTAACTTTTTAATTTTGAGACAGAGTCTCAGTCACTAAATTGCCCAAAGTGAACTTGAATTTACATTCCTTCTGCCTCAACCTCCCAGAGTGTTGGGACTATAGGCATACATCACCATACCTGGGCTTCTTGACTGCTTAAATTTAAAATAGAAACACAATATATAGCTGCCCAAAAATATTTTCTTTCTATATATTCTTATTCTCTAAGCTTTTTTCTACTTTTAAATCTTTTATTTTTTATCTGGACATGATGGTACATACCTTGAAATCCCAGCGTTCTGGGAGGCTGAGGCAGTAGGATTGTGAATTTGGGCCTTGCCTGGGAAAATTAGTGATTTAGCGAGACCCCATCTCAAAGTAAAAAATAAAAAAGGACTGGGGGTGTAGCTCAGTGTGAAGGCCCTGTGTTCAATTCCCAGTACTACACGAAAAAAATTGTTTCTAACTTTTAAAATTTTTGTTAAAACTAATATACAAGGGCCAGGGATATAGCTCAGTGACACAGTGCTTGTATGGCAAGTGCAAGGTCCTGAGTTTGATTGCCAGTACCCCCCCAAAAAAAAACCTTAATATACAAACACACACATAGGCCAACAATGTCCAGTCTTTCTCCTCCCTACCTTCTCCTCTCATCTCCTATAATAGCAGTTCCTTCTTCTAGAATAACTTGAAGGACCTGCATCTGGTTTATAGTTATCTCTTTTTTAAATAAGTTGGCATTGAAGCCAGGCATAGTGGTACATGCTTCTAATCCCAGAACTTGGGAGGCTGAGATAGGAGGATCTCTGAGTTCGAGGCCAGCCTGGGGTACACATAGTGAGCTGAGACCCCGTCTCCAAAAAAAAAAAAAAGTAAGAGTCTAAACTAATGATTGGAAGTATAATGTAGTAAATACATAAATAATAACATAGTCATTTGTTATATCTTTTCTGCAATAGACAGCATTATTTGGTTTTATTAATAATACCAAAATACAAAGTCTGTCAAAAAACGTATATACACTTTAGGAAAAGAAAAACTTGTATAAATATTTTAATACTAAATTTATTGAGACATCATGAGATTTAGTACAAGTTTCAATTACAAAAAATGCTCAAAGTGGTGGCCATTGGCTTCCAGGCATTTATTAGTATGGCAAACTACTGCTTGGGTAACGTTGGTCATTGAGATTTCTGCACATATATTTTCAGTTTCTTCTCTAAGGACAGGTAATATAGTGGGTTTTCTGTGATTTATGACATCCTCTAGGTCTCCCATATGAAGATAACACATCTGTTGAAAAAACATTATACTATTTTTCTTTTTCTGATGTGTGTATACATATTTTGGACAGTCTGTACTTTTTTTTTTCAGACTCTGTATTTGTAAATTAAGTTGTTTACTTAGTAAAAAGTATAGAGACCATGAGCTATTTGCTAATGTCAGATAGAAACGTAGTTGTTGCTATGCCTCATACCTGATATGACAAAAATCAATCATTTTAGAAAGTCTTTCATCATCTCTGCCAACAGATTTATATAAATGTCTTCATGAAATAAAAAATGTTGGATAACCCACTGGGTAACCCTTCTGTCTCTCAGGAACTATTCCTATTTCCCGTTCTTATTCCCTACTAAAATTTCCTACTCTTTAAAAAAAAAAAAAATGCTTCAGGAGGCTGAGGCAGGCTACATAGCAAGTTCAAGGCCAGCCTGAACTACATAGTGAAACCCTGTCTCAAAAAAAAAAAAAATCCTGCTCATCAATGAAAAATGCTGATAATAGCATGAGACAGTGAGTAACAAAGAAATAGTTAAGTGTATTAGTCTCTACATTCACTGAAATACTACAGACATTTTGTGTCAGTGGTATGGTGTTTTTTTGTTTTTTTGCGGCACTGGGGATCGGACTCACAACCTCGTGCCTACCAGACAGGCGCTTAAGCCACTGAGCCAGACTGCCAGCCCTGGTTTTTTGAGGCAGGGTTGCACTATGTAGCTCAGGCTGGCCTTGCTCACGTTGTAGCCTAAACTGGCCTCTAACTCACAACACTACTCCTACCTCAGCCTCCCAAGTGCTGGGATTAAGGCATGCGCCACCACACCCGACTTGTCAGTGGTATGTTGCCAGTGCTTTATATTTGTGTGCATAAGAGTTTACATAACCCTTGTCCTCCATTCCTCTAAACAAAAATGGGAGTGCCTGTGGAGTTACACAGTTCAAGATTCAAGCCATGACAGACTAGCTGTGTGACCCTGGGTGTGTTAAAGTCTATGAAACTAGGTTTACTCACCTTGAAAGGAAGCTAGTAATGGACTGGGGGGTATAACTCAGTGGTAGAGCACTTGCCTGACATGCACCGGGGCCTGGGTTCGTCCACCAGCACCCCACTCACAAAACTAATAATTTCCAGCTGGGGATTTAGCTCAGCAGCATAAGCTCCTGCCTGGCAAGCATGAGGTCATGAGTTCGATCCCTGGTACCAAATAAAACCAAAAACAAACAAACAAACAAAAAACCCTAACAATTCCTATCTCTGATGGTCATTATGAGAGTGAAACAAAAGAGCACATATATCATTTCTTTGTACATACAGCACATAGGAAACCCTCTGTAGCTTGGCGATATGGTTTTTTTTTTAACTGAGCAACGTATTGTGAACATTTTTCCATACTGATAGATCTGTGCCAGCATTATGTTGACGGCCAGTGCTAATTTCCTGCTAATAGTTATACACCCTTGAGCAACCTCTGGCAGACTCTTTAGCCACAAGCATTTCCTTAGTTCCATGCAGTTTCTTGTTGGCTGCAGGCCTCACCACCGAGGTGCCTTTTACTCTACAGGTGTTAACGGTTTGAGGATGCTGGGGATTCTTCATGATGCAGTTGTGTTCCTGATTGAGCAGCTCTCTGGTGCCAAGCACTGTCGGAATTACAAATTCCGTTTCCACAAACCTGAGGAGGCCAATGAACCCCCCTTGAACCCCCATGGCTCAGCCAGGGCTGAAGTCCACTTGAGGCAAGTTTTATTCTTTTTCTGTAAGCAGTTTGGGGTCCCAGTTTTATTATCTAAAGCCATAATTCTTTTCCCACATACTCTCGAGATTTGCTGTGTTGATGCTGTTGTGTTACATACTGCCTTATTAAAGCTTTTTTCTAAATATGTTTTCATCTTTTGGCTCCAGGAAGTCAGCATTTGACATGTTTAACTTTCTGGCCTCTAAACATCGACAGCCTCCAGAATATAATCCCAATGATGAGGAAGAGGAAGAGGTACAGCTGAAGTCAGCTCGGTAAGTCCTGAAAGGAAAGGATCATTGGAAATACTCTTCTTTAGCTTTTCTCCAGCACTTTAGGACACTGTGTAGTTTTAGCCAGTCATGATGGCGCATTTCTGTAATCCCAACTCTAGGTAAGCTAAAACAAGAGGATCGCCATGAGTTTGAGGCCAGCCTCGACTACATAGTGAGTTCAAGACCAGCCCAAACTACATAATGAGACCTTGTCTCCAAAAAAGAGAAGAGACCAAAAACTTTATGTAGTTTTGTTTGGAATACAGTTTCCTGAGACAACTGAAATATAGTGTTTGCATCGAAGTATCAGTAACTGACTGATAAAGAGCAAAATAGAAAAAATGAGGATAACTGTAAGATAGGTGTTTTCTTTAACTGTAGTCTGTGTGTCAGCTTGTGCTATAGCACCATAGTCAACGCCATCAGAAAGTACTGTCTGAATTTCAAATGGTCCTCATTTTATAAGACCCTTGGCTATGCTTGACGTTGAACAACCAGTATACTCCTATTCTCTAGGAACCTTCGATTCAAGACTCAAAACAGTATTTCCTGAGGAGAATTCATTAATAATATGCCTTGTCTCTTAGGAGGGCGACTAGCATGGATCTACCAATGCCCATGCGTTTCCGGCACTTAAAAAAGACTTCTAAGGAGGCAGTTGGTGTCTACAGGTATGGCTACAATTCTAGAAAGAATTACAGAAAACTTAACAAACTTTACCAAAATAGAGTGGACCAAATACTGGAGTGACCTCCTTCATTCAGTCCATGAGTTTTTCATAGATATTAGTTGAACCTGAAATACTAGGGTCCTGTAACTCCTTATGTTAAACAGGCATTTTTATATAGCACACAGTAGAATACTATTCATTCCAAGGCTGGGGGGTCTAGATCATTTGTGGAGCACTTGCCTACTATGCATGAGGCCTTTGGTTCACTTCACAGCACTGTATAAAAAAAGGAAGGAGGGTGGGAAGGAGAGAAAGGGAGATACATCTTACTCTTTACCATCTGTCAGCACAAATCAGGTAGATCCACATTTTTTTTCTCTCTCTCAAGTGTCTGTCTTTCCTGGGAACTAACAGACCTGGAGAATTCATTATTTTCTTTCTGTACTGACTCCGGTCTTAAAAACTTGTTCCTATCGTCTTTTCCACCTTTCTGTCCTAGGTCTCCCATTCATGGTCGGGGACTCTTCTGTAAGAGGAACATTGATGCAGGTGAGATGGTGATTGAGTATGCCGGCAACGTCATCCGTTCCATCCAGACCGACAAGCGCGAGAAGTACTATGACAGCAAGGTGAGTGCCCCATTCACTCTCCCAGTTCTTTTGTTTTGCTGCAAAAGGATATCCATGGGTTCCAAAACAAATACTATATGCTATCAATTCAACACACTGTGGGGATTGGAGGGGTTCTATTTTTTTGTTGGTTTGTCTTGTTCTAAGGATCAAACCCACAAAGCCTTGGTTTTTTTTGTTTTGTTTTGGTTTTTTTTGTTTTTTTTTTTTGGTGCTAGGGATTGAACTCACAACCTTGCACCTGCCAGGCAGGCACTTAGGCCACACACAAAGTTTTTTTTTGTTTTTTGTTTTTTGTTTTTTGTTTTTTAAGATAGTAAAATCCAATAAAACATAACAGAACAAAGTCAATCAGAACAAAGCAGTAGAACTGGTACAGAACTTCAAAGAAAGATACTAGGAAAACAATAGCTACTATAGTATATCTTGTTATTTTCAGAATAGTTGACCATTCCAACAGGTATAGTAAAATTAAACCAAAAACAAAACACAATAAAACCAATAAAAGCCAGGCGTGGTGGCGCATGCCTTTAATCCCAGCACTCAGGAGGCTGAGGTAGGAGGAGCGTTGTGAGTTCGAGGCCGGCTTGGGCTACAACACGAGCACAAGGCCGGCCTGAGCTACACAGTGCGACCCTGCCTCAAAAAACCAGGGCCGGGAGTTTGGCTCAGTGACTTAAGCACCTGTCTGACAGGTGCGAGTTGTGAGTTCAATCCCCAGTGCCGCAAAAAAAATAAAATAAAATAAAATAAAAATAAAAAATAAAAACAGAATATAAAATAAAACAAAAAAAAATTAATCAGAATAAAGCAAAACAAAGAGAACAATATTGGGCCTCAAAGACAATACAGAAGAGAATCCCCCATTTTTCCTACATTGTATATTGTCATCTTCCAAAGAGATACCCAGGCGGCCAGCCCCAGGCCTGCAAAATCAACAAAACAATACTAGAGTTTAGTTGCTTTATGTACCTTAGTTGCTATCAATTTAGCCAGACCTCCGAACAAGCAGGTTGCTTGGGGCAGGGAGGGGGGCATGTATGTTTCTCTTCCTGGGGTCCGCGCCAGTCGCATGGTCCCCCGGAAGGCAGACTAGTTGTCTTCTGGTTGGAGCTGCTCTGACCCAGCGGGGCGGGTTCTCAAGAGGCCCATCTCTTTCTCTTCCTGGGGTCCGTGCCAGTCACACCATCCCCAGAAGGCAGACTAGTTGTCTTCTCCACAAAGACTTTTAAAAACATTTTTTATCTGAAACTTGGACTGGGCATGGTGGTGTTCTTGGGAGGCTGAGGAGGGAGGATTACCAGGAGTTTGAGGCCAGCCTGGACTACATAGTGAGTTCAAAGCTAGCCTGAAATGCATAGAAAGACTCTTTCTCAAAAAATAAATAAAACATTACACACTGAAACTTTGGATGGGCTACTACTAAAATTCAGAATCGAGGGCCAGGATTTATCTCAGTGGGAGGTCGTGAGTTCGATCCCTGGTACCAAAAAAAAAAATTCAGAATCCACTCAGAAGTTATAGTACACAAAGACACTCTTCAAAGAGTTGTCTTAGTGGATCCCAGGATCAAAAGCACATAGCTACATAAATTTTAGGTGTCTCTTTCCTGCAGAGACCTTAAGAAACCTCTAGTTACTGTCCGCAACCTAGGAGTTCCTCCTGCAAGTATATCAAAAGATAGGTTCTAGGAGAAATCTGAGCATTTTTCTAGAAGAAACTGTTCTTCAGTGGCTATAGGTAACTTCAGAAGGCTGGGAAATATACTTCAGCCTGAGCTAGAAAAAGATTACAGGTTCAGGGCTGGGGGTGTAACTCCATGCCAGAGCACTTACCTGTGTGGAGCTTTGGGTTTCTTCTCCAGCACCAGAGCACACAATGAAATAACAAGTTCTTCTTTCTCCTTCCCGGATAGGGCATTGGTTGCTACATGTTCCGAATCGATGACTCAGAGGTAGTAGATGCCACCATGCATGGAAATGCTGCACGCTTCATCAATCACTCCTGTGAACCTAACTGCTACTCTCGGGTCATCAATATTGATGGGCAGAAGCACATTGTCATCTTTGCCATGCGCAAGATCTACAGAGGAGAGGAACTCACATACGATTATAAGTTCCCCATTGAGGATGCCAGCAACAAGCTGCCCTGCAACTGTGGCGCAAAGAAATGCCGGAAGTTCCTGAACTAAAGCTGCTCTTTTCCCCCCGCGTTGGAGTTCTGGGGCCCAGGGCCAGCCAAAGCAAGTTTGAAGGCCTTTACTAGCCCCAAGAGGCTCCAGGATCAAGCAGGCACAGCAGCTGAGGGGCCTTCATAATGGCTGAGCACCCTATGTCCCACATTCACATACACGTGAGCGTAGTCCTGAAGAGAGAGATGAGGTCTTGAAGAAAAGATCCATGATTGGTTCTCTCATGGGGCCCCTCTAATTATTTGCTGTTAACAAGTGGGAAATGGGATCCCTGGGAGATTTTCCTGGAAGGATCCCATAAAGGTTAGTTATGATGGGAGAAGGGGCCTGAGCATCTCTGCAGAAAGCAGTGTCATCCTTTCCTTGGCCCATTCCCAAGCACTATAAATGAGGGGTCAGGCCAGACCCCAGATACAGGGCTGTTGGATACCTGGCTGTTCACAGCCAGGCCCCATCTGTAGCCATCTGTTGACCAAACAGAGAAGGTCTGGTGGTTTTCCCTATTATCTTCCCATTGGAGCGTTCACTTCTAGTGGGAAGACAGGATACTTAGCACCTCTGGTGTCAAAAGGCTGATTTGGGGTTGTGCCAAGTAATTAACAAACCTTGAGCCTGTGGGCTTTAAGTGGAGTGGTAGCCCATGAGCCTTATCTCAGCCAAGTAACCTTTCTTGACAATAGGAGCGGCTTCCCTGTCCCATCCCTTCTCTTCACTCCTCTTTCTTCCTTTCCCTTGTTCTTCATCCCACTGCTTTCCCATTCTTCTTTCTGGGTGGTGGGGGAGATTAGCTCCCTGCTCAAGGACACTCTCTGTCAGGCTAGGACGTGCCTCTAGTACATTCCTGGCCTGTAAGCACTCCAGGTAGGGAAGTGGACAGGAGCCATTGGCCATAACCAGACAATTTGGAGAAGTTTTCCTAAAGCTCCACTGAAAGTTTTATAAAAAAATATGTGTAGCATGATTTTTTAGACGAGACTAAAGATTATTTCAGTAGGATTTAAATCATGCAACAACCAGGATATCACAACCAGAATGACCCTTAGGGCCCATGCCTAGGACATGGTTACTTTCTCCCTTGGTAAAACGTTGGAAGACTTACTTTTTGAATGGTCAGTGTCCAGTTGAAGGCAGAACACTAATCAATTTCAAGGCCCAAAACTTGGGGACTAGACCACCTCGCATTGAGGGACCTCTGCCACCTACATGCAATTCATGGATGAAGCAAATTAAATGACACTACTGCCCTGATTACTCCTTAGGATGTGGTCAAAACAGCATCAAATGTTTCTTCTCTTCCTTCCCCCAAGACAGTGTTAAATTAAGTCATTTAACCTGTTAAATTAAGTCATTGGATTTTACTCTGTTCTGTTTACAGTTTACTATTTAAGGTTTTATAAATGTAAATATATTTTGTATATTTTTCTATGAGAAGCACTTCATAGGGAGAAGCACTTATGACAAGGCTATTTTTTAAACTGCGGTATTATCCTAATTTAAGAGAAGATCGGTTTTTAATAATTTTTTATTTTCATAGGATGAAGTTAGAGAAAATATTCAGCTGTACACACAAAGTCTGGTTTTTCCTGCCCAACTTCCCCCTGGAAGTCGTACTTTTTGTTGTTTCATGTGTAGCTTGTTTGTGCCCTGTTGACATAAATGTTCCCTAGCTCTGCTCTTTGACAGTAATGGAGAAGGAAGGTTCCCCAGCTCCGTTAGGCCACCCCCTTCTTTCCCATCGCAGCTCCTCAGAAGGCTGTGGAAGTCCTTGACTTGTGTTTCTTTTCTCCTTCCTTTCCCACACTGTCCCTCTCATCTGGCACTAGCTCGAGAGAGAGACAGACAGACAAACAGACAGCACTCTTACATTGCCTTCATTCTCCCTACTTCAGAGTCAGCAGCCAACAAGTTGAATAGCAGTCTGCCCTTTTCCATCACCATCTGCCTCAGAGGTCACCTCCCTTTTCCTCTGCCCATCAGCTCCTCATACCTGCAAAGATCTCACTGATCCCCTGTGCCCTCTTTCGGCACAGCCCGTTGTAACTGAAGCACAGTCTGACCACTCACGATAGAGCAGATTTTCTTCTGCTCCTGCCACAAGGTTTTAGAGTAGTGTAGTCCAAGTAGAGGGCGGGGCACCCTTTTCTCACCATGAGAAGCCCATTCCTCTGGAAGTCTAGCAAAGCAATACGACTCAGCCCAGCACTCTGCCCCAGGACTCATGGCTCTGCTGTGCCTTCCATCCTGGGCTCCCTTACCTTCTGTGACCTTAAGAACTTTGTCTGGTGGCTTTGCTGGAACATTGTCACTGTTTCCACTGTCATGCAGGGAGCCCAGCACTGTGGCCAGGATGACAGAGACTTCCTTGTCATCATAGAGAAGTGCCAGCAGGGGACTGGGGAAAAGCACTCTACCCAGACCTCACCCCCCTTCCTCCTCTTGCCCATGAACAAGATGCAGTGGCCCAGGGGTTCCACTAGTGTCTGGTTTCCTTTATTATTGCACTGTGTGAGGTTTTTTTTGTAAATCCTTGTAATCCTTTTTTTTTTTTTTTTTTTTTAAAGAAAAAAGCTGCATTTGTTACTGAAATGATTAATGCACTGATGGGTCCTGAGTTCATCTTGAGAAAGACCCAAAGGCCAGTCAGAGGGTGGGGGAAACAGCTAAACAGACCTAGTTCCTGCCCTGCTAGGCCATGCTGTACTGTGAGCCCCCTCCTCATTGTCTTTCTATAAGCCCACACCCTGAGGACAGGGGAGGAGCCCACACCTTTCCTTCTCCTGCCAGCTGCAGATGGTTTGCCTTGCCTTTCTGCCCCTCACTGTCAGCCACAGAATGAGAAACTCCTTACAGCTCAGCCTTGAGTCCATTGCCAAAATGTCAGCGTACCTGCCAGCAACTTGGGGGATAAGCTAAGGGTTCCCTGCAAGAGGGAAAGAAGGCAAAAATGGCATGGCTGTCTCCAAACATGTCTGAGTTTGATTTGAAAGTGACTGAGAGACTTTCCGCACAAAAATACAGATTGAGGAATTGTGGTGGGTCATTCTCAAGAATCCCCCAAGGGGCATCCCAAATCCCTAAGGAGTGACAGCTGCAAACCTGGTCAGCTCTCAGTGAGAGCCATCTCACTTACCGCTTTGCTGCTAGAACCTGTTGTAGCTGCATTTCCTGGTGGCCAGTGACAACTGTGTAACCAGAATAGCTGCATGGCGCTGACCCTTTGGCCAGAACTGGTCCCTTGGCTCCTCCATTGCTGCCCACCACGTCCAGCACAACCCTTCTTATACTTCTAGACCAATACCGAGAATTAAGGGGGAAGCCTTGGCAGCTAAAGTTCTCAGCCAGACTCCTTTGCCAGGACCCAGTCCGCTGCCCAGCTTACCTCTGTTCACCCCTTGGCCAATGCAGTGAGAGCCATGCAGCAACCTTGATTTCAAAAAAAAAAACAAAACAAAAACAAAAAAAACAACAAAATCCACAAAAACAAAAAAATCTTTTAATGAATGTATCTTTCTAAAGGACTGACTTGTTCAATCAAATATCTGAAAATACTAAAGGTCAAAACCTTATTTGTTAACTTTTAGGAATTTGATTTGGGGTTCTTTTTCATAGAAATTAAGTTGTTTTTGTTTTTAAGGAAAAGCGGGTCATTGCAAAGGGCTGGGTGTAATTGTTTCATTTCCTTCTTCATTTTAAAGCAATACAAGGTTATTGAGCAGATGGTTTTGTGCCGAATCATGAATATCAGTCAAGTCTCACACTCTGAAAATTTAAAACTTTTTTGTTTGTTTTGGTTTTCAAATAAATATAAATATGATATATATAGGAACTAATATAGTAATGCACCATGTAACAAAGCCTAGTTCAGTCCATGGCTTTTAATTCTCTTAACACTATAGATAAAGATTGTGTTTCAGTTGCTAGAATTGGCAGGAAAATGTCAGACTAGTGTTCCTCTGATTCCCAAATGGGAAAGCTCAAACTACAAAGGAATGGCAAAACAGGCCATTCCTAGGATCAGAGCAAAATGCAGAAATGGTGTCACCTGGATTTTTTCCTGCCATGAATGTTGCCAGTCAGTACCTGTACTCTTCGTTTCTCTATTTTTGGTTATGAATGTTGGGGTTACCACCTGCATTTAGGGGAAAATTGTGTTCTGTGCTTTCTTGGTATCTTGTTCCGAGGTACTCTAGTTCTGTCTTTCAACCAAGAAAATAGACTTGTGGTGTTTCTTTTATTGAGCTTATAACAGTCTCTAGTAAATACAGGTAGTTGAATAATTGTTTCAAGAGCTCAACAGATGACAAGCTTCTTTTCTAGAAATAAGACATTTCTTGACAACTTTATCATGTATAACGGATCTTTTATTTTTGTGGGGTTTTTTTTTCTTTGTGTTCTTCCAAGCTTCTGGTTAGAGAAAAAGAGAAAAAAAAAAAAAAAAAAAAAAAAGAAAATGTGTCTAAAGTCCATCAGTGTTAACTCCCTGTGACAGGGATGAAGGAAAATACTTTAATAGTTCAAAAAAATAATAATGCTGAAAGCTCTCTACGAAAGACTGAATGTAAAAGTAAAAAAGTGTACATAGTTGTAAAAAAAAAAAGGAGTTTTTAAACATGTTTATTTTCTATGCACTTTTTTTTATTTAAGTGATAGTTTAATTAATAAACATGTCAAGTTTATTGCTGCACATGGTTGAGCTTTCTTTTTGGCCTTGCCAGGGATGGAGAACTCGGGGGAGCTGCAGCCTGTGGCCTCATTACAGAGTACCCTTCACAGGGCTTGTGCAAGGACGGAGCTGCTGGACCGTTCTGCATGACCAGGGATGGGCCCCACCCACACTGGCACCCTTAACTGGTTGTTCCCGCTTCACTCCACAGTGGTGTGTTCAGGACCTAATGGATTTGGGCTCTGAGGACAGGGTCAAGAGAACCCTGAACCATCTACATATTACCCCTTTTGTCCAGGCAAGGTGGAACAGAAGTCCCTGATGATTTTCTCCTGAACTAAACGGAATAAATTGAAAGCATTTCAGCACCTACTCTTTGCTCCATTCCACCTTAAGGCTGGAACTCATCTGTGTATTCTGTGATGAGGGTCAGGTTTCAGTTGACAAATCATTGTAAATAATCTGCCAAACCAGGCTCACTAACCTCAGGCCATGGGGCTGAGCACTGAAGCCAAGGCTGCTCCTGCTGGGGTGGACCCCAAACAGAACCTCCTCCTCTCACAACCACTGCCTGTAAAGGCTCCACCCACCACTCCCACCCCACCCATCTTCCAACCTCTTTCTCTGAGCCATCTTTGGGACTTTGGAGTTGGACACCATGGGAACCCCAAATGATCAGGCCGTATTGCAGGCTATCTTCAACCCCAACACTCCATTTGGAGACATCCTTGGGGTGGACCTGGGAGAAGAAACAGAGCAGGATGAAGATGAAGGTGAGCATTTGAGCTTGGAGTGTTAACTCTTCACACAGGCTGACCACTGCTGCTCCCCCCACGCCACCCCACCCCTTTTTTTTTTTTTTTTTTTTATCCTTTTGAGATACAACCTCACTGTGCAGTTCAGGCTGCCCTTGACGTCACTTTATAGCCCAGGCTGGCCTTGAACTCTCAGCAATCTTCCTGCGTCAGGCTCCCAAGTGCTGAGATTATAGGCATGCACCACCACACCTCCCCATGACTGCTGGTTCCTGAAGGTAGCATAAGAGGTGATATGACAGGACCCCTGGTTCCAACACCCTTGGATTGATTATTGAGATTGGAATCAGGTTGGACAACCTTCAGTGTGGGGAGAAGGATTTAGCAAGACATTCTGTCCAGAAGAGTAAGCCAGAGGTTATCTCTCATTCCATTCGCCTTCACCTCTCTGAATTTACACTTAATTCCTTCCATGATCCCAGCTTAATTGTCTGGGGTGGGTGATATTAAACTCTGAAATCTTGTTGTAACAGACAATGTTATGCCCACAGAATGGAAGGCAGAAGCAGTTGAGAAGTTCCAACATAGCAAGCAGAGTTGGCGCTTACTAAACAGTATCACAAGCCGAGTGCTAAGTCTTTCCCAGAATGAGTACATTTTCCATTGGCCCCTAGTGGAGAAGTGCTTGTGTCCTTTTTCAAACAGTAAAACCTTAGCTTACTGAAACTTCAGGCTAAGAAGTTGAGTTACACATTGGAGTGATTTTTACATCCTGGGATGTCATAATGGATTTTAGGAAGCAGACAGAATGGTAAAGCAAGAGAATGAGCTGAAAAGCCAGAAAGCTCAGTGTTCACATCACAGCTCTGCAACTGTGTGAAACTAAGCAATTTATTGGCCTACAACTTAAAGAGTTGGGAGTTCATACTCATGGCCCTAGGGAACCATCCAGGGTCCCTTTCTGGTCCCTGTGGCTCCAGTTCTAGCTCTCAGGCTTGGTGACCTCAACTCCTACCCTAAGTTCAGGAACTTCATCCCTGCTGGGACTCACACCCATCAGATCTGGATCAGTTCTCAGGATTCCAAAGCCTGAGGTGACTTTTTCTTCTTGCCCTCAACTACCTGCGTGTTCCCACCTGGCTTCTTCCCCGGCACAGATGCAGTTTTCCCTCCAGCGCAGCTAGAGCAGTCCAAGGCCCTGGAGCTGCAGGGGGTGATAGCCGCAGAAGCTGGGGACCTCAGCACAGCCCTGGAGAGGTTTGGCCAAGCCATCTGCCTGCTTCCAGAGAGAGCTTCAGCCTACAACAACAGGGCCCAGGCCCGGCGGCTCCAGGGGGATGTGGCAGGTGAGGGGAAGCACCCAGGAGCCTCTGCAGAGGGCGCAGAGGTGAGGGAGTTGTTGGGCAGGGGATCACTAAACCCATGTTTGAGCCTAAAAAGCCTGAGGATATGGTTTAGACCCTGCTAATCTCACAGGGCTATGGTGAAAGTCAGAAGAGATTGCATTCCACTCATTTATTAAAGGGACAGTCCAGAACAGCCTACCCTGTGGCAGTAGGCCAAGTACCAAGGATATAAAGATAAGAGTTGCACTATTGATAGCTAACATTTATATAGCACTTACTACATGCCAGGTATTATGCACTTATATATATAGGCTGTAGTAACTCAATCTTACAACAACCCTTGAAAAGCTATGCACTCTTGTTATTCCCCACTTTTTTTAGTTTTGTTTCCTTTTGTTTTTTGAGTTGGCCTTCAACTCAGTTTGTAGCGTAAGCTAGCCTTGGACTCCAGACAATCCTCCTGCCTCAGGTTCCTGAATGCTGGGATTACAGATGTGCACCACCACGCCATTCTACAGATGAAGAAATTAAAGAATGGACAGGTTAAGTGACTGGCCCACTATCCTCCAGGAGAGAAATGACAGAGTGGGGATTTGAACAGATGGTGGTAAGGGGCTTAAACCCCGTGTGATACTGCTCTTTAGGGAGCTCAGTCCAGGGGACAGAGCAGTGACATCAATAGGTTATCAACATAATAAATTTAAGAGGAGGCTGCCTAAAATCTGTTCCTAAAAAGCAAGCTTTGAAGGATGAGTAGGAGTTAGCTGGGCAAGTGAGCAGCTGCAGAGAAGGGAGAGTATAGGTACCCAGGAGCCATGCATGGCTGCTTAGAGCAGGCAGCCTACAACAGTTGAGCTGGCAGGGGTGGGCAGGAACCAGAGGGGAGGAACTTGGAGAGTCAGGTGGTGAATGGGGGCAAAGGTTTTAAGGGAGGGTGACTGGTTTAAACCTGCTGCTTTCTGCTTACTCTGGCTGGAGTAGGCACAATGGGACAGAGGGAGCAGTGCTGGGACCAAAGCCAGACTGCTGTGAAGGTGTAAACAGAAATGCAGTGATTGTTAGGACATGCGGGTATTCCTAGGGACAGGAATGTAAGGCTGGAGAGTCTGGGCTCTATTCTGGGAATAAAAGAGTCCCATCTTCTCCTCTCTGTTGCCCCAGCATGAGTATCCTCTAGGCTTGAATGCCATGGGCTGCTGAAGACAGCCTACAAGCTATCTCGAGACAGGTAAAGGTGATTTCACCTGGAGAGTTTTCCACTCCCCTAGACCTGGCCCACTGAGGGAAACAGGTACACTGTAATCTTGAGAGCACCGCTGAAGTCTGGGTGGAGTGGGGAGCATTGGGTTCTGGAACCAGGTCGCAGATGCAGGACAGAGGGGCTCTGCTTACCCTTGGATGGTGCTAGAGCACCCCAAGGGCCCTGTCAGGTCCTTTAGAAGACTAGAGAACTTGGACTGAAGCAGAACCCCAAAGAAAGCAACTGGTAGACCTTCTAGAAGACTCTAGCTGGCTGTTTGGGTTTCTGAATTCAGAGGTCAGAGGCCCAATCCAAGTTATTTTATGAATATAATAAAAAGTAAAACATTACAAGCCAGCACTAGTTCCATAACCTCCTTCCAAGGAAATTAGATTCAAAATAATGAAGAGCACTGAGATAATCAAAGAATGAGCAAGGTCATCCATCCAGGAAATCGGGACAAAACAGCTTCTCTAACAGCAAGAGAAAAGAAGAGAACAAAATGACAGCAAAAAGAAGGGCTGGGGAGTGGGACCAGGGATTTAGCTCAGGGCACAGCACCTGCTTGACAAGTGCAAAGTCCTGAGTTCGATTCCAGGTACCCCCCTCCAAAAAAGGAGTGAGAAACTGACTTAGTTGTATCTGTAAGAAACAGCCATGTCACAGCTGGGGATGTGGTTTAGCAGCACAAGTGCCTGCCTGGCAAGGGCAAGGTCCAGAGTTTGATCCCTGGTACAAAAATAAATAAATAAATAAATGGTCATGCAGCTAATGATTGTTCTTGAACCCTGGGATTCAGAGTTGGTCTCCTGACAGAGAGTAGATGCTTAGTAACTTCTGTCGGGAATGAACTTCCTGCTATTGGCAGGCGCAGTGGGCCAGACTCATTCAGATACTAACCAAAGTCCTCCCAGCAGCATTCACATTTTGGTGTATTAATGGTGGGCAAAAAATATGAACAAACCAAGAAGACCTGGACTTCTGTCCCAGCTCAGCCACTCCTGCTTAGTGACTGTGCAGCCCAGGGTGTCTTTCCAGCTCCTCCAACCTTCATCTGGGTAATGGGAATAACAGTCCCTTCTGCCCTGTGAAACAGCATAACAAAGGCTGTAAAACAAGTGATAAAAGAATTTACCAAGACAACTGGGTGTGGTGGCGAATGCCTATTACCCCAGCACTCATCGCTGTGAGTTCTAGGCCAGCCTGGGCTACATAGTGAGTTCAAGCCTAGCCTGAACTTCATAGCAAGACCCTGTCTCAAAAAAACAAAACAAAAAAATTACTATGACAAAGGCAGAGTCAGAGAAGATTTAACAGACAGGTTGTGTAGCAAAAATCAGGGGTGGTGTTGTTTTGAAAGGGAAAAGTTGGGCCTGGAAGGAGGAAGTAGCCTGCTTTGTGTAACCACAATTCAAAAGAGGATCGAATAAGCCCCAAAAGGCGGGTCATTCTGACCATGTGGTCACTGTATGATCCTCCTGAAGCCTATTCTTTATGCAAAGTGTTGGTCGGGATGAGTCCTGGTGAATCGCGGTTTGTTTTAGGATGGCTGCTTGACCCAAGTGGCTGTACTGCAACCCACACAGTAATACTTTGGTTGTCAACAGCTCCAAGCTTGAACTTGCCACCACTGGAACAACAGTTACAAAAAAATCTGTTCAGAGTTTGTAACTTTGCTCAAGAGTCAAACCAAAATTCCGACCTGAAAAAACCAGTATGAGCCAAGAGTGAGTGTTACCAAGGACACAAAAAGGTGACGCTTCAGTCTAAGCACAGCTCTCACCCAGATAACATATAACGCTTGCACATTCATCATTGTGCTGTGTGTGTGTGTGTGTGTGTTCTTTGTGAAAAATATCATAACCAAGGCTCCAAGGAAAGTTAGTGATATCAGCAGTAAAGCCAAGAGGAAAACTGTGAGAACCCTAATAGAGTTAAAGAAAGTTATAAATGTGAAATTTGTTAAAGTCCTGGAAAAATGAATTTATAAGTGTAGTTTTTGGGCCTCAGAATCAATTATTTGACTTTTCATTATTTCTAATGGGAAAAATATGTTCAGTTCAGTGTTCAAACCCAAATTTGTTAAACTGAGTTCAGCAACAGAGGAATCATTGTACTGGGTTCCATATTTCCCACCTGACAGATAAACAGAGTCAAGTCTTTACATTTGGATGGAGAGCTCCCTTCCAGTAGCTTCTTCAGGCTGGACATGGGCAGAGGGGGACCTCCCCAAGGGGTCTGTTGAGCCATCAGGGGTCACTGGGACCAGGTAGGTAGTAAAAGTTTTGGGCAGCCTGTCCAAAGGTGTACAGAGTGGGAAAGATTAGAGTCCACGTTGGGTCATATCTGTAATTTAATGAACTGTAACCTGATGGAGACAAAAAGCACAAACATGGTAAATACAAGTGGACTACTAAAAGCAGGCTGATTAGAGATATGAGTATTCCCCAAAAGGGAGTAACCAATACATCACCAGCAACTGATATTCCAATCTGTCTATCCTTGGCAGCTTGGCTGTGTAGTTGTTTTTTGGCTTCCAGAAAAGTCTGGATATGTTGTTGTACTTGTCCTGTCTTGTCCTGTTTCCCCAGAGCAACACTTTTTTTTCATAGCATATGTGCCCTCCACTGCAGTGAATATATCTCGGGCTTGGTGATTTTGTAGCACAATTGCAGCCAGGGAATTTGTTTCTGTGCAGTGTATGCTCCTGTTGAAATTTCTTCATTACCTTTGACTAAGAATGGTGAGAGGTTATAAAAGATCTAAGAGGAGTGTGCTGTACCTCCCTGTGACCACACTGTGATGCCAATTAGGAAGTAAATGCCCAGTAAGGTTGGGATGCATGGGCTTACTCTCTTAGAAGAATGTGGGCCTAGAGTTACTGGTAATGGTACACGGGAAGTACCACCAAGGTGTGACAACCTGGGAAGTACATGGGCCAGAGTTCAGATCCCATTCCAGTTCAGGGGAAGGCTTTTTGAGCCACAGGTGTATAGGGCTCTGGCAAAGAGCAGCAGGCATTCTTTTGCAGTGGAAGACAAGGTGGTACCCTCCCACTGTCTGAGGAAGAATTTATCTCAGTGGTGTTTTTCATAAGAGTGCAGTTTTGTCCTTTGCTTATAATGTGGTCTAGAGAGAGAAAGGAACAGACAGGGATTCGTACCCCTTAGCAGAAATCCCCTGAGTAAGGAAGTTGGAGGTCCGTGTAGAGGTAGAGTGGAAAGGTCAGAAGAGAAGTAGTTCCTTGTTGGTTAGATTTTTTTTTTTTTTTTTTTTTTTTTTTTTTTTTTTTTGCGGCACTGGGATCAAACTCACAGCCTCACGCCTGCCAGACAGGCAGTTAAGCCACTGAGCCAAACTCCCGGCCCTGGTTTTTTGAGTCAGGGTCACACTATGTAGCTCAGGCTGGCCTTGCGCTCGCGTTGTAGGCCAACCAGGCCTCGAACTCACAACGCTCCACCTACCTCAGCCTCCCGAGTGCTGGGATTAAAGGCATTCATCACCATGCCCAGCCTTGTTGGTTAGATTTTCGGGCTTGTTTGGGGGTACAGTGGTATAGGAGGTAATGTTGATCTGAGTGTCACATTTAAAGGGGAAATCTGGATTGCTGGGGTGCAGCCTCTTGATTTAGACCAAAGAAATGAAATTATGCACAGAGGAGCAAAAGTTTGGAGAGTAATTTGGTTATAAATAGGCCTGTGTACAGGTGAGACTGAGAAACAATTACCAAAGAGACACTGGTAAGAGGTGGTGGCCTGGGCAGTGTAATATATGAAGCCAGAAAATTGGGCCCAGTCACTGGTCTCCCTTGGAAACACCAGTCCTGGAAACCACCTGGAGTTTGTAGGCATATCCAGCAAGGTTGCTTGAGATCTTTTTCAAATTGAGTGACAATTGACTGGAGAGCCACTAGGATAATCAGGCTGTTAGTGCTGGCAAAAATGAAGACAAAAGGGACAGCATATGGGGAAAAATTTAACCCTCACTGGGGCCATAACTTGAGAAGAGTAATTAGGAGGCATAGTGAATATTGGAGGCTGAAAGTGTGTAGGATTCTATCCCAGAATTGAGAAATAGAAGTGGGATCAGGTCTTAGGCTTTTTAGAAACCAGAAGGGCCAACTGTCACCTCAGTGCTGTGCAAACAGAAAACGTAGGGAGGACACAACTGCAGGTCATCTGAGTTGACTTCTGAGGTTGGAACAACCTTAACTCTGGACAGATAAACCCATGGTGACAGGCCCTGTAGCTTAACCTTGTAGGCCTTGTAATTTATGTACTCTCAAGTTGAAGAGGTAAGCAAGATGTGACAAGGTATTGTTCAAACAGCCTTGAGTGGTTTTCTGTCCCATGGGAGGGTTTTCTGTCCTAGGGTTAATGTGAAGGGTGAGCTCAAGAAGGTGGAGTCCAGTTTGTCCTGGTATGCAGTGATGGCCCTGATAATCTGTCCCAGTGACATATCAAGATAGGTAGTGGGCCTCAGGATTTATTTATTATTTGCGGCACTGGGGATCGAACTCACAACCTCGCACCTGCCAGGCAGGCACTTAAGTCACTGAGCCAAACTCCCGGCCCTGGTTTTTTGAGGCAGGGTCGCACTATGTAGCTCAGGCAGGCCTTGTCCTCGCATTGTAGCCCAAGCCGGCCTCGAACTCACAACACTCCTCCTACCTCATCATCCCAAATGCTGGGATTAAAGGCATGAGCCACCACACCCGGCTAAGGGCCTCAGGATTTAACAAGAGGTTAGTCAGAAGAAAGGGTTTACCATTGAGAAATTCAAAGGGACTGAGATGGCTTCTACTAAGGCCAAAATCTCAGGAGTATTATGGGCAGTAAGAAGACTTCTTTCTCTTCAGGTGGCTGCATGGATGTGGGCCCCATGGAAAGCACAGGCTGAATCTGTGTAGATAGGAAGTTTCATCCCTGCTCTCAGTTGGAAAGCCCTAGTGAGAGGAATTAGTAGTGCTTTTAGGATACATGTGGAACTCTATAAGGCTCACTATTGCATACCCTGACAGTGCATGTTCCTCTACTTTGAACTGCTGCCATCTGTGAGCCAGGTAGCCTGACAGTGTGAAAGTAGAGAATCCTGTATGTCTGATCTAGCCCTGAACATAAGGGCAATTGTATCCCACAGGAATGTTGTAGAGGGGGCCCCAGGATCTGGCAACACAGAAGCAGGATCAAGGGTTTGACAGGTCTTATGGTAAGCTTTGGAGTCTGTAGAATACAATATGATATTACACATGTTTCTGTTGCTATAGCTACATAACAAGCCATCCCTAAACTTAGAGGCATAAAACAACTGTTTAGCAACTCAGTGAATATGTGGCAAGGGTAGTTCTTTCTGCCATATGATGTCCATGGTCTCAACTGGGAAGACCTAAAGTGGATGGAGACTGGAATCTGTAAATGTCTCCATGCACATGTTTAGTGATTGATGCTGGCTGTCATCTGGGACTCCATTCAGGACTGTCATTTAGAAAACCTGCAAGTGCCTTTCCATGTGTCGTGCACTTCCTCACAGCATGACACCCTCAAAGTCATGGAGCTTAAGACTCCAAATTAAGTGTCCCCGCTAACAATGAAGAAGTTGTATTACATTTTGTAACTTAGTCACAGAAATCACACAGTGTCACTTTCATCATTTGATGTTACAAATGAGTCTCACAGGCAGGGCATGGTGGTGTTTGCCTGTAATCCCAGCACTCAGGAAGCAGAGGCAGGAGGATCACTGAGAGTTGAAGGCTAGCCTAGGCTACATAGTTTGTTCAAGGCCAACCTGCACTACAATGCAAGACCCTGTCTCAAAAACAAACAAACAAACAAAGTAAGTTGCAGCCCACTTACAAAGGAAAGTAAATCAGACTCTGTCTGGTGATGGGGCTGTGGAAACAATATAGAGAAGATTTAAAACAGGAGACATTAAGCAACCAGCATACAACCTGTTTCACATTCCCTCCATGGCAGTCCATGTATATGGGTGTTTCCCTACATTCATGTCTTTTCTTCATGCTTTTGCAGATATTAGGGTACTTTTCCCACTATCTAGCTCACCACCACCTGCTTTTTATTTATTATTTTATTTTATTTTTTGTGGCACCGGAGATCGAACTCACAACCTTGGGCCTGCCAGGCATGCACTTAAGCCACTGAGCCAAACTCCCAGCCCTAGTTTTCTGAGGCAGCGTCACACTATGTAGCTCAGGCCGGCCTTGTGCTCACATTGTAGCCCAAGCTGGCCTTGAACTCACAACGCTCCTGCTACCTCAGCCTCCCGAGTGCTGGGATTAAAGGCATGAGCCACCACGCCCAGCACCACCTGCTTTTTAAATCTAACTTCCGTTTATTCTTCAAGTTTCATGGCAAATGCCAATCATTCATTCATTTTCAAGTTTCTCCTTAACAGAGACACAAGTGTCCACCTCATGCTGCTTTCCTCCCCATTGGACCCTCTGACTAACCAATAGCTGGTTGGGGAGGGGGGACATCACAAGCATTAACTCTGAGTCCCCTAACCTGCATTCAAAACCTGGATCTGCCACTTACTATGTGAACTTGACCAATGGCTCATTTATAAAACTTTAGTTCCTACATCTATAAAATGCAAAGATCATTATTTTTTTTTTCTTTTTTTCTTGAGACAGAGTCTCGCTATGCAGCTCAGGTTGGTCTCAGACTTGCAGTGATTCTCTTGCTTCAGCCTCCCGAGTGCTGGGATTACAGGCATGCGCTATCACACCCAGCTTCATTTATTTACTTATTTTTTTTTTTTTTTGATTTTTGTGTTTTTGATACAAAGCTTCACTGTGCATTTCAGGCTGGCCTTGAACTCACAGCAATCCTCCTGCCTAAGCCTCCAAGTGCTAGGATTACAGGTGTGTACTACCACGCCTGGTCCATTACACTCTTTTTTTTTTTTTTTGGCGGAGGGGGGTGATACTGGGTATTGAACTCATAACCTTGTGCTTGCGAGGCAGGCGCTTATGTCCCTGAGCTATAACCCCAGCCCCTACATTCATTTTTTTAAACTGAAGTTTACATGGGATGATATCAAGATACCAACTCATAGGCTCTTCGGTAAAATTTAGCTATCAGCAGAATCCTGAAAACAACCATATGGGTCAAAGATTCTTTTTAAGAACTGGTGTTGTAATGCAAAAAATTTCACCTTTAGTTCCAAGAAGTTTTATTGTTAAAGATGCAAATTAAAAAACAACCTTCTTGAACTATATTTTATGATTGCTCTATTTTTTTTTTTTTTTTTTTTTGGCAGCACTGGGAATCGAACTCACTACCTCGCGCCTGCCAGACAGGCGCTTAAGCCACTGAGCCAAACTCCCAGCTTGAACTATGTTTAATGTCAGCCATTATTGATATTTCTATGGCTTCATGATTTAATGATTATAACAAATGTACATTCAATATTTACTTTTTTAAACTGTAAAATACTGGGCTGGGGATTTAGCTCAGTGGCACAAGCACCAGCCTGGAAAGTGTGAGGTTGTGAGTTCAATCCTTGATACCAAAAAAAAAAAAAAAAAAAAAAAGAAAGAAAGAAAGAAAAAGAAAAGAAACTGTAAAGCACTTAAGGTTGTTTTTTGTTTGTTTTGGGAATACAATACATCTCCACTGTATTACAACTGAGACATTGATCTTGCAGCTTCATCAACACTAGTTCATTTTCATGATGCTACTGATTAATCAGCTCTTTCTGCAGAGGTTCAAGAGTAAGCCTTTTTGAGAAGTGTGCAAGTTCCTGCTGAGTGTTTACAAAAGCAATATTCACTCTGCGAACTTTTTCATCATTCACGTTTATCTTCTTAAGTTTGGAGTCACTGTGTTTTGCTTTGCTTTCAGACTTAAGTTTTTTGGTTGACTGTGAAATACATTCTTGGACTTCTGTTCTTTTAGTTTATTCTTGGCCTTGTCTGATATCCTCGTGAAGATGCTCAAACTAGGTGACTGCCATCTGCATGCCGAACATTCACTATTTAGATAGCTAGTCTTAGATACATGCATTCGTGTAGGATGGTCTATGTTTAGCATAGCTAATTATCTCCCAAATATATGCTTTTATTACTACTAATGTGTGAAAGAATCCTTGTCTTGTGTTTGCCCTCAGGGCCTTGCCCATGAAGGGCACTTTATTTCTGCTTGCACCACTGAACCAAGCAAAGCAACTAATTCAGTATAACTCACTACCCATAAATGACTTTACTTTCTTTGGTTCTCTTAATTTCTGTGTTCAGGCTCAACCATGGTTTTAGTCAACTTTGGGAATTAAAGGTAAGGTTCTCCAAAATTGTCCTTCAGTACAAAACAGGTCTGCTGAAATACTTATAGTGAAAAAACTAACATTCTTGTGGTGATTTGATGGTGGCTTTTGTTTTTACTTGGTTCTGGTGTTTTTCTTCAAATATTCCTAACTTTCCAGGTACTTACGGTTTGCACAATTTGTGTGGAAAGCTTTTGTTTTATGCATCACTATGCTAAGGAAGGGATGATGCCAGTGTTAATTCCCACATGTCAAATGGGCTAAATTCCAGTTCTATAACTGTTTGAGCAGAGTACAAAAAAGAAATCAGAGCGCTGGGGATTTAGCTCAGTGGCAAACGTGCCTGCCTGGCAAGCACAAGGTTGTGAGTTCGATCCCTGCTACCAAAAGAAAGAAAGAAACCAGAGTAATTGGGAAAACATTCATGGGTCATAGTGATTGACTTGGTGCATGGTAGCTCTTTCTAACAGAGTCCTTCAAATACTGAAATGAGTGACTTGACTTAGGAAACAGTGAGGGGTTATTTAACCACTGAACAATCACCAATTGCAAGGAAGATTAAAAAACTATTGAAGAGCTAGATCCTGATTCTTCTTCTTCTAAGATTTCATAATAAAAAGCCAAGGTTCAAGAACCCAGGAGGATATACACCATAAGAATCGCTTGACAGCCAACCAGAATCATCTGGGCTCTAAAGAGAAGTAAACCTAGAAGTGCCACCTCTGAGTGGAAAATGGCTTGTCTTCTGTTTGGCGTGAAGATGAGTAATGTAAGTGTGGCTGGGCCACAAAGAGAGAAGAAAACAGAAAAAAAAATCTTGTATTCTAGAGCTTCTTAAACCTTCACAGTATATAGAAGACCCTCTTAGTATTCTCTGAATCAAATTTTTCAAATGCAAAGTCAAGACTGTCTCCATAACTGGAAATGTATGTGTCCTCTGTAACATCCCCTCTATATTCAGAATAGAGATGTTCTTTCTATGGGTTTACAGAGAGGCAAAGTCAGTCAGAGTAGCCAGAAGGTTAGGAAAACTAGTAGAGTAAGTACAGAGACATCACAAACTCCCACCTTTAAAATTCTCCAACATTTTAGTACACTGTGTATGGGACCTGGGTTGGGACCCTGTATACCTCCTGTTACAGAGTCATCTCTGATAGAGGGCTGGTCTCAAGACTTAAAGCCATACATACAAAAATCTTCTGACCATTCCTGCAAGCAAATTTCTGCACTTTGCAGTTTTCTCAAGAAAGGAGAATATACATAAGCTTTTGGGACAGAAATCTATATACTTTTCAACTGCAATCAGCTGAAGAGTAACTGAAGAGCAGCATGTGACATGAGAAAAATATGGAACAAATGCAAGAGCTAAAAAAAAGTAAAAATGAAAATATGCCTCTTCCAAATTATGGTTTTTGATTTTTCATTACAATATGGAGTTTTAAAATTTTTATAATCACATGCTTGCAGTACAAAATGATTACATCATAGAGTTGGTATATGTATGTAATACATTGAATTCTCAAGCCAAGCATGGCGGCACATGCCTTTAATCCCAGCACTCGGGAGGCTGAGGTAGGAGGAGCATTGTGAGTTCAAGGCTGGCTTGGGCTACAAGAGCAAGGCCGGCCTGAACTACATAGTGTGACCCTACCTCAAAAAATTAGGGCTAGGAGTTTGGCTCAGTGGCTTAAGTGCCTGTCTGGCAGGTGCGAGGTTGTGAGTTTGATCCCCGGTGAAAGAAACATTGAATTCTTTTTCTTTCCCTCCCTCCCCCATCCCTTTATCCCCTCATATCCCCTCCTCCCTCATCTCTTTACACTGTCAGTGCATACATTTATTTATTTATTTAAATTTTTGTTTTGTTTTGTTTTGTGGCAGTGTCTTACTATGTAGTGCAGGCTGGCTTCGAACTCACAGGGATCCTCCTGTCTCAGCCTCATGAATGGCTGGATTACTGGTGTGTGACACCACACCTGGCTGTCAGTACATTTATGACAGAGCTAACAATGGTACATTCTACAATAAGTATCCTAGAAATAAGGAGATCACTCATATACCTTTGACTCTTAGACAAACCCAGACAGGTAATTTTTTTTTTTTTTTTTTTTTTTTTTTTTTTTTTTTTTTTTTTTTTTTTTTTTTTTTTTTTTTTTTTTTTTTTTTTTTTTTGCGGCACCAGGGATTGAGCTCACAACCTTGCGCCTACCAGGGCAGGCGCTTAAGGCACTGAGCCAAACTCCCGGCCCTGGTTTTTTTGAGGCAGGGTCGCACTATGTAGCTCAGGCTGGCCTTGCGCTCGCTTTGTAGCCCAAGCGGGCCTCGAACCCACAACGCTCCGCCTA
>RJWM01026190.1:6478-28495 GCA_004363535.1 Dasyprocta punctata | reverse complement strand
ACAGCCTTGCACCTGCCAGACAGGCGCTTAAGCTGCTGAGCCAAACTCCCAGCCCTGGTTTTTCGAGGCAGGGTCGCACTATGTAGCTCAGGCCGGCGTTGCGCCGCGTTGTAGCCCAAGCCGGCCTCGAACTCACAACGCTCCACCTACCTCAGCCTCCCGAGTGCTGGGATTAAAGGCGTGCGCCACCACGCCCGGCAGGATTGACTTTTATAAAATACACTTATTTCTTTCTAGAGTTCATGGTTGTTTACGAAATGAAGGAAAATGGAAAACAAATATGATACTTGCTGATTAATATACTTAAGGACTAGAATATGTGAGAAAGAAAGTACAATAGAAATAGAGAAGAAGAAATTTTCAAATGCACCCTGAGTCAGTGGGGTGGACTTATATAGGTTGTGTTTTCAGTCTGTTGGTAATTAATTATTTTTGTTCTTTTTTATTCTTTCATAATGGGAATCGAACTCAGGATCTTGTGCTTGCCAGGCAGGTGCTTATGTCACTGACATACATCCTGGCCTGTTGATTAATTTGGATGCGCAAAAACTTTTTGATAAGATAAGATCCAAGTTGTTGAATCATTGAAGAACTTCCCCTGTAGTTTAGGTTTTGTCCATGAACTCTCAAGATTAATACCTACCTTGTCTTCCAATATATTTGGTGTTTTTGTTTTAATATTTAGATACCTGACTTTAGTTTAGTGCCTGGTGATAGACATGTGTCTAGTTTTAATCTTTTACATGTAAAAAGCCAAATTTTCAGCAATATTAATTAAAGAGACTATCTCTTTTCCAGGGAAAATGCTTAGCTCTTTTGACAAAAATAAAGTGACTGAGTGTTTTTGTAGTTGTGTCTGCATCTTCTAATCTGTTCCACTGATCCTCAGGTCTGTTTTTATGCCAGTATCATTCTAATTTTATCACAATACCTTTGAAATATAATTTCAAGTCAGGGATTGTGATGCCTCCTGCTTTGCCTTTGTTGCCCAGGATTGCCTTTGCCATTCTCTTCAGGTTCCAAGTAAATTTTAGGAATGATTTCTCTAGATCTGTGAGGTATGCTAATGCTATTTTGATTGAAATTGCATTGAATCTGTATAACAATTTTGGGAGTATGGCCATTTTCACAGTTTGTTCTTCCTATCCAATACAAGGAATATCTTTCCATTTTCTAATATCCTCTTCAATTTCCTTTTTCAGAGTAATTTCAATATATAGATCTTTTACTTCCTTTTTTAGATTGATTTCCCAGTGTTTCATTCTTTTGCATGCTACTGTAAAAGGTGTTGTTTCCCTAATTTCTCTCTCAGTGAGTTTGTCGTTTGTGTACAGGAATGCTATTGACCGCTGAGTTTTGCCTTTGTATCCAGCTATGTTGCTGAATTTGATAATTAAATCTAGTGGTCTTTAGGTGGAGTTTTGGGGGTCTTCTGTGTAAAATATCATGCCATCTGTGCATAATGATAATTTAATTTCTTCCTTTCCTATCCTTTTTCCTTTTATTTCGCTCTTTTGTCTCATTGTTCTGGTTAATGCTTCCAGAACTATACTGAGTAGAAATGGTGACAGTGAATATCTTTGTCTTGCTCCTGATTTTAGAGTAGAAGCTTTTCCTTTCTGATCATTTGTATAATGCTAGGAAGAATTGCTTCTCTTTCAATTTCATTAAATGTTTAAGGAGTATTTGTGTTAAATCTTCTCTAAATTGCTTATAGAATTCAGCCATGAATCCTTTGGAATCTGAGATTTTCTTTGTTGGTAAACTTTTAATTATGTTTCCAGTTTTATTAACTGGTATTTGGTCATTCAAAATTTTTATCTTAGGTAAGTGATATGTTTCTAGGAATCTGTCCTTTTCTGCTGTGTTTTCCATCCTATGCTGGCAAAGATTTTCAAAGCAGGCATTCATAATCTTCTGTATATCCACAAGATCTGTGGTCATTTCACCCTTTTCATTCCTTATTGCATGAATTTTGAGATTTTCTTACCTTTTTTGATAAGGTTGCTTAGGGCTTTATCAATTTTATTTTTTCTTTCAAAGAACAAACTCTTTGATCCATTAATTCCTTGTATTGTTTTCTTAGTCTTAATTGCATTAATTTCTACTGTGATCTTTACAATTTCCTCCGTTATACAAGGTTTGGGCTTGACATGCTCTTCTTTTTCCAGAAGCTTGAGGTGCAGCACTAGGTTTTGTGTTTGTGCTTATCATGAGACTGATGTGAGAATTAACTGTTATAAATTTCCCTCTCAGGACTGCTTTCATTGCATCACACAGGTTTGGTATATTGTGTTTACATTTTGATTTGATTGCAGACATTGTTTAATTTCTTCTTTAATTTCATGTGTGACCCATTGATTGTTCCAAAGGATGCTATTTAATTTCCATGGGTTTATGGAGTTTTTGTGGTTTCTTTTGCCACTGCATTCTAATTTCATTCCACTATTGTCAGAAAATATACATGAGATAATTTCAAATCCTTCGCATTTACTGCAGTATGTTCTATGGGTTAGTATATGGTCCGTTTTAGAGAATGTCCCATGTTCAGTTGAAGAGAATGTGTATTCTGATATTTTTGTTTGGCACTGTAAACTACTAAATCCATTTGTTAGCATGTTTGATTCAGTTCTATTATTTCTTTCCTGACTTTCTGTCTAGTTGATCTATCTCTGTGACAATGAGGTACAAGGCCTCTGTTACAATTTTGTTATTGCTTATTTGATTTTTCACATCTATTAATGTTTATCTTATGTAGTTGGGTGCTCCCATATTTCATGCATGTATATTTATGATTGCTATCTCTTCCATTGTGAATTTTTCTACTAACAAGTTCGTAATGAACTTTCGATCTCTTTTGATACATCCTGGTTCAAAGTTCACATTGGCTGCAAACAGAATAGTTACCCCTGCTTTTTTCTAGGTTCTTTTTGCATGGGGTATCATATTCCATCCTTTGACTTTCAGTCTATGGGTTGTTTTTTGAGTTATATGTATTTCTTGTATACAGCATACCTTTGAATCTTATTTTTTATTCTATTCTGTGAATCTGCTTCTTTTGATCGGTGCCATTTATATTGATGATTATAAGTGATATGTATTGACTTATCTTTGTTATGTTATTTTCCTATTGTTGGGTCCCTGCTTTTCTCCTCCATTAAATTGCTTGCCCTGCTTGGTGGTTTATTCTGATGTTGTTCTTGGAATTATGGTCATTTTAATCTCTATCTAGAACATCTTTCAGTACTCTTTATAGGGTTCATTCAGCAGTCATGAATTTCTTCAGCTATTTTTTGTAATGGAAGTAACTTATTTCCCCATTAATTTTGGAAGATAGTTTTGCAGGATACATGAATCTGGGTTGGAAGTTTTTTTGTTTTGTTTTGTTTTCAAGGTTTGAGATGTTTCCTTCCAAACTTCTCTTGTCTTGAGGGTTTGGGTTGAGAAGTCTCCCATGATTGTAATGGGGTTTCCTTTATAGATGAACTATTTCTTTTATCTAGGAACTTTCAATACTCTGTTTTTGTACTGAATTTCTTGGATATTAATTTTCATATTTCTGGGTGTATATTTATTTTGGTTATGGCTATCTGGAGTTCTACATGCCTCACTTATATTTATGTGAGATTGTGTTCCCATGCTTGGGAAATTTTGTGCTATTACTTCTGTAAACAGTTTTATTTTTTTATGTCCTTTGTGCTGACTCCTGCTTTTTCATTTATACCTATCAGTTTGTATTGTTTTTCTTTACATCTTCTTGGAGCTGCTATATTCTTATTTTTTTGGTCCCTTGTTATTTTTAAGAGATCTTTTCTTTTGCGATCACTAGCCATGATCCTGTCTTCAAGGTTGAAAGTCTATCCTCAGTTTCATTCAAATGATTTTGCCAGCTTTCAATGGAATTTTTAGATTCCAGGATATCTCTTTGAATCCATTTCATGCATTCTCTTTATTTCCCATATTGTTCATTCAAGGTTTCACCATATTCCTATGCCCCTCTATTTTTTAATCTTTGTTTTCTCTAACTATGCTGAGCAATTCCTTCATTATGGTAATTTCATTTTTTACTTGAGAGATTATTTCTGATCTTATTTTCTCTATAGCCTCTTATATTTGTTTCTTCACTTGCTGTCATTTAAGTGATTTCAGGTGCATGTCTTCTAACATCTTCTACATCATTGTCTCCTCTTCTTGTTCGTGTGGGCTGGAGGTCTGAGTTTGCATTTTGCTTTTATATCTTGTTATTTTGTATTTGAGAAAAAATTTTTATTTTTATTTTCTATGATGATTTTTGTTAGTTTTAATAGTAGGTAGTTATATCACTGGTATTGAGGTCTCTCTAGCAAACTCTGTTTTTCAGGGTTGTCTTATGTGTGTAGGAGGATCTTAGTTCATGTTTATCCCAGGATCCTACCTTCCCAATTAACTGATACTGGGATATTGGTAATCTGCTCGACTCATCACCAGTCCTTTGATGTTAGGCTGTGGTGAAGTTATTTCCCCAGAGCTTCCCAGTATTGTTACAGAAGTGAGAAAAACTGATGAAAACAGATATGACATTCTAGTTATAATAATACAGTTAGCAATAACAATATCATCAAGCGCTATTTGGAAACTGATAGATTTTGGCAAACATTGATTTTGTATTTTAGACTATAGGGCCAAAATCTGTAGTCATATAAAAGAACCAGTAATAAATTAGAATTTCATATGTAATTTGCTTCCCCTCGACACAGTGGTTTTACCTGGTGGTGGGAAATTCAGGGAATATATTGGATAAAACACAGATAACTGGAAAGGAATAAAGGCAAGTTTGGAGTACAAAGGATGATGACATAAGGTTTGGGATGCTAGAAAAAGGGTATAAAGGAATGAATGAAGGAGTATTCAAGAGCTTATATAAGCTTGGTCTTTGGTTTTGAGGGATGAGATTAGTGCTTTGTGACTGGAATCATCCCCAGGTGTTAGAAAGTAGGGGAAAAAAGGAGAAAAAAAGAACAAGAAACAAAATGAAAGAAGAAAAATAAAAAAGGGAAAAATTGAGAAAAGAAAATAAAAAGGGAAAGAAAATTAGATAAAAACAAAAATAGCAAGAGAAGCAGCCAGATGGAACCCTGCATGCCTGCCACCACCATCAGAAAACTTACTTCCTGTGGGCGGCCAGCACTGGCAGAGGGTTGCAACCAGATCCACCTGCACATACCCACTGCTGGAAAGCTTGCCTCCCTTAGGTAACCAGCGTGGGCAGACAGCAACAGTCAGATAATCCAATCCCCATGCACCTGAAGGCCACCAGTGGAGACTGTTGCTTCCTTTGGGCAGTCAACATCCACAGGAGAATCAGACAAACACACCACTGTGTGCCTACGACCATCAGGGAAATCCCAGTATAGACAAGCAGACTGAGAGAAGAAGCAGCCCCACCACCATGCATTCCTGGCCTCCAAGGAAGCCTCAGTGTAGGTGCATAGGTCTAGAGAAGACCACCCCACAACCTGCTACCTCCCTGGAAACCTGGGTTCAGAGAAACCCAGGTGCCTGTCCCATTCCCCTACACCTTGGAGGGGCAGATAATGTGGGAAGTACTTGAGACCCCACAACTAGCTTTTTAGGAGGAACCCAGAAAAATGCCAAGAAGAAGGAGCAAATAGACAATCTCATACCTCCAGCCCACACAAAACAAGCCAGGGAGATAAGGTAATGATAGAAAATGGAAGTCACACACCTGAAATCTCTGAGAGGATAGCAACTAAAGTAAAGAAGCAACTTCATGAGATGTGAAGGTAATCAGATCTGAAATAATCTCAGGTAAAAGAAGAAATTACAAGCATAGTGGAAGAATTACTGGGCATATCTGAAGAGGACATAGATTTAAAAAAAGGAGCATAGGAAAATGATGGAAACCTCGAATGAACAATGTAGGAAGGAATTACAATGCATGAAACAGATTCAAAGAGATATTCAAGAAATTGAAAAGTTAATCAAAAGCTGGCAAAACACCTTGAAAGAGACTGATGACAGACTTTCAGACCTTAAAGACTGGATTGCAGCTAGTGATTGTGAAAGGAAAGATCTCTTAAAAATAACAAGGAACCAGGAAGTAACAATTTAATGTTTGTGAGATGATGCAAAGGAAAATAATTTAAGAGCAATATGTATAAGTGAAGAAGCAGTGGTCAACACAAATGAAACAAAAATTCTATTTAGAGAAGTACTGTCAGAAAACTTCCCAAACAGGAGAAAGGATCTGACATACAGACAAGCAATGTGTATAGAATTCCAACTAGCCATAGCCAAAATAAATCTGCACCTAGATATATAATAATCAAGATCCCAGAAATTCAGCAAAAGAACAGAATATTAAAGGCTGCTAGAGAAAAGAAACAGATCACCTATAACAAAAAATCCATCAGAATCACTTCAGACTTGTCAACACAAACTATCAAGTCAAGAAGAGTGTGGAGTAAAGTGTTTCAAATCCTGAAAGAAAACAACTTCTAACCCAGATTGATGTACCATGCAAAACTATCTTTCAAACTTGATGGAACAATAAGACACTTCCATGACAAAGAACAACTGAAGGAATTCATGACCAGCAAACCAACCTTACAGACAGCGCTGAAGGATATTCTAAAGAGATATAAAGATGACCATGATTCAAGGAAAAACATCAGGGAGGATCACCAAACAGGACAGGCAATTGAATAAAGGGTAAAAGTGGAGGGTCAACAGCAGGAGGATAGCATGACAGAGATGAAACAATGCCTGCCAGTTGTAACTGTTAATGTAGTTGGCCTCAAGTCACCAATAAGAAACACAGGGAGAGTGGATCAAAAAATAAGGTCCATCAATATGCTATACACAAGAAACACATTTAACTAGGAAGGAAATTCATAGACTGAAAATCAAAGCAGAGGAAACAATTGTTCCACATGACAGGAGACCAGAAAAAAGCAAGGATAACTTGACATCAGCTATGGAATGGATAAGAAAGATATGGTATTTTCATACAATAGAAAGCTACCCAGAAATAAAGCAAGACAATCTCGAGGCTTTTGTAGGTAAATGGATGCAACTGGAGATCATTTTCATAGGTGAAATGGTTTGGACTCATACTGATGAACACTGAGTTATCTACCTAGCAGAAAAAATGTAAGGAGTTAATGGAATCCAAAAAGCACAATAGATATTATGAAAGTGATAGGGAAGGAAATGCCTAGAAAGGCAAATTGGTAACCACTGTTAATTTTCTGTTATTTTGTTTTGACTTCCTGTATCATTTTCACAATTTTGTTAGGTTTGGTTTTATTCTGTCTTTTTTGTTAAATTTCATTGTCTGGTGGTATGGGCAGCTATTTTGAAGATATCAGGATGTATTGGGTAACCATTGTTGATTTCCTATTATCTTGTGTTGAAGTCCTGTAATGCTTCCAATCTTTTGTTCTAACTGGTTTTATTCTATTTTGTTTTATTTTATTTTATTATGTGTGATGGTATGGACTGCTATGTTGAAGAAAATGAGAGATTGTGGTAGCCATTGTTGATTTCCTATTACCTTGCTTTAAAGTTTCGTAATTCATTCATTCTTTTGTTTTGATTGACTTTAGTCTGTTTTCTGTTATTTGATTTTATTATGTTTGAAGACATGAACAGCTATTTTGAAGGAAATAAGAGACATTATGGTAGTCATTGTTGATTTCCTATTGTCTTATTTTGAAGTCTTATAATGCTTTCATTGTTTTGTTTGATTTTATTGTGTGTGTTGGGTATGGACAGTTATTTTGAAGAAAAAATGAGAGGATTACGGTAGCCATTATTGTCTCCTATTGTCTTGTTTCAAAGTCCTGTATCACTTGCATTGTTCTGTTCTGATTTGCTTTATTCCTTTGTTTTGTTTTCTTTTTATTCCTTTAAAATAAAAAAATAACTCAATGTAGCATAAAATAAAATTATTTTAAAAAGAATAAGCAAAACACAACAAAGAAACAAAAAAGAATACCACCCCACCCACTTCTTTCATGTGTCTTTGTCCTAAACACAATGCTGGTACACCTAACTTACCACACGTTGGCTTGAATTTTGGTCTTTTCAAACTTGCTAGTCTTACCTTTCCATCATGTGTGCCTTAGCAAAGGCCCTATTGTGTGACTGGCATTTACCCAGTTGTCAGTCCCATCATGTAGTGGAGGGGCCAGTATCCTGAATTCTTCCTCTGGTGTCAGTTGTTGAGTCCTGGATTCTTTCTGGGCTGGCTAGTCTAGTATTATTGATGTGAACCAACATTTGAATTATATTGTTACTGCTATGTCAGACTTTTCGATGCGGCCAGACCAACCTGTCAATGGTGTGGACCCCTTCTTAGGTCCTAGTGTTCCTGGGGATCTTGAAGGCCCACAGGGGTTCTCAGAAGAAGGAAGGATCACTTGTCCTCTGGCAGGCCCACTGGGGCCCTTCTGCATGGAGGGAGGTGTCTTCTGCACTCTCACAGGCTTGCCAGAGTCCTCTAGAGTTGATTTTTTATTTTAAAAAGGGTTCAGAGACAACAGTTTGTACTTTAATTTTTTTAGCAGTGCTAGAACTGTTGAGACATTGAAGAAGAAATTTTCAGTTCTATGTAGAATAGTTTATCATTTTATATGAAATTATGAACTTGCTATTGTCTTTATTTAGAGATTAAATATGGCTTAAGGAGATGTGTTTAATGTCAAATTGACAAGGAGTAGGCTTGTGTCAGTCAATCTTAACTGTGAATGTAACTAGATTAAGAAATTCCTGGAGAGACATTTTCTCATTTGGTCCGTATTCTCATCAGTAATTAAATGTGCTCTTAGGGGATGGGGGTCAGTTGGAAGTGACTCAAACACCAGGTCTTATGAAAGGAGAGAAACACTTCAGTTCAACACGACTAACAAAATCTAACTATCCTAGAATTTTGTTGGTTTCCAAGACTCAGCCTGGTGTGTATCCTAGAAGTAAGACAAGAGCAAGGACACTTAAGTGATAGATAAAAATCACCATCAAGTATATGGACAAACTGCCTATAGAAAATGGCTAAGCCAAAGTCAAGGTAATGCAACATTTCAGGTATAGAAGGAAGCAAGACCATAATCCACACAAAGAACCAAAAAGCCCTTTCATGGTATCAAATATAAACTCAGAATTCGGGCGTGGTGGCGCACCCCTTTAATCCCAGCACTCGGGAGGCTGAGGTAGGTGGAGTGTTGTGAGTTCGAGGCCGGCTTGGGCTACAACGCGAGCGCAAGGCCGGCCTGAGCTACTAGTGCGACCCTGCCTCAAAAAACCAGGGCTGGCGAGTTTGGCTCAGCGGCTTAAGCGCCTGCCCTGGCAAGCGCAAGGTTGTGAGTTCAATCCCCAGTGCCGAAAAAAAATATATATATATAAACTCAGATAAATCTAAATAAGCTTTCCTTAAAATTATAATTCACTAATACAGGATATTTTGACCGATGTAAAAATCAAATCCAAGTCTCTACTGAGCAAAAAATGAAAGTGATCTTTTTATGTTTTATTGAAAAAAATTAAAAATTTTTCATAACAAAATAATAGGACAATAATAATAGTTAATACATTGTGTATTATCATCTTCAAAATAGTTACTCAGAGTACAAGAAATGGACTAAAAATTCTCCAACCCATAATACCATGAACCTTCCTTTTCAATAAATCAATAGATACTAACAGTATAGCTCCTTGTGTCTTTCTCCCTTTTCCCTTCATTCCTTTCCTTCCCCCCCTCCTAGTTCTTTTCCTTTTTAAAAAATTACTTCCCATTTCACAATATCTATTTTACATTCTAGACTTTATTTACTCAAAGAAAGTAATCTTGACAAGGAATTTTCTGTCTCCTTACCATCATGATTCTCATTTCTATTGTCTCTCACTCATTTCAAAGCTGCAAATATCCAGATAGTAGGATCCTGCCTCTTAGCAGTTTTAAAGGAAGGTTGGCCTAGTAATGATTTTAGCCAAATGGATCAGAGACTCAGACTCTGTGCATGAGGTGAGAAAACTGTAGAACAGTGTGCTTAGGGAGAAAATAGCTTCAGTAAGAGACATATAAAAATGAACACACCAAAATTAATATCTTTCTAAAATTAGGGAATGAATACAAGTGTGAAAACAAATATTATCTCATTGACTTTAAAGATGACAATTACAAAAGTATTTAATGGTTTAGTAAAAGCTGAGTTTTATTTGGGACATGTTAATTTTGAGATTTAGAATATAATCAAAAACACTGTGTAGCAGGTTAAAAATGTGGAATTCAAGTTCAAGAATACAACCAATGTTAAATGATCTGGATCCATGAATAAGTATGATGCATTAAAGACAGAGAACAGATTAATTGAAGGTTAAGTATTAGATGGCAATGTTACAAAAGACATTATCAATTAATGAAGTCCCCAGTTACCCAACCCACTTTTAAAAATCTTCCAATTCAACTGGAATTTTCTCAAAAGCAAGAATAAGCATATCATATTCAATTTAGTTTTCTTACATCAAGTGCCTAAAATAGTGCCGCACCTATAGTACATAGTCAACAGCTGTATTATACCTAAACAGATACTAGATTTTAAATTCATTATATCTTATTCCATCTCATAAAACTCATTTTCAGCATTACGTTTTCTTACTCCACAAAGCTCTCCTCTCTGGTTTAACACATCTCTGCTCTTTAGTACCTATGCCCTGCTACAGATAAGATAACCACATAAGTTCACACAAATATATCAATTCGTTGCAAATCCACATGCCATCAATATTCTTTTTCTGCTAGCAGATATCTATTTTCCTGTCCCACCCACTCCTCTTATATTATAGATACTCATTCATTAATTTGTTTCAAATATTGGTTCCTTCAGGAAACTTTCTGTAACGTACTCTTGGTCAGATTTCTTTATTTTTCTTCAGTTTTTATTTTTATTACTATATGTTCATATTGCATAATTATTACAATATTTGTGAGGAGGTAGTACACGAAGGTAATACATCTCAAATCTTTATTCATCCCCTTTCCCATCTCTCTCTCAGTCTCTTGATCTCCTTCCCATTTGAAAAAGATTTATCTTCTTACTTCCTATTATCTATCTTTCATTTTGCTCCTTGCTTATATTTGGGTTTCTCACACATGAGAAATCATGTGATATTTAAGCCAGTGCATCAGAGTGGTTTCCCTTAATATTATGGTTTCAAGGTGCACCCATTTTCCTACCAATAACTCAGTTTTATCCTTTATACAGAAGAGTAATACTTCATTGGGTATAAACTATGCATTTTGTTGATTCATTCGTCTGCTGATGGAGACATTGGCAGTTTCCAAGGTGTAACTATTATGAAATTGGTTCTAATAACATGGATATGCATATATCGTGGTAATATGATGTCTTTAACTCTTTTGAGAAAACACCTAGAAGAAGAATAGCATAGTCAAATAGAATTTCTTGTTTTAAATTTTGAAGAATCCCCATACTGATTTCCTTAGCAGTTGTGCTATCTTACATTTCCACCAACAATGTAGAAGAGTTCCTTTTCCCCACAAGCTTCAGAAGCATTTGTGATTATTTGATTTCTTGATAATCTAGCCTGATTTAAAAGTAGTGTTTGGGATACCTGGATCATATAGTCTCTTGGAAACTGATGGTACAGCTCTCACATTTTCTTTGTCCATTCATTTATTAATGGTTTACACAGTTTAACTACTGTGAAGTGCACCTACAAACACGGTGTGAAGTCCTTAATTCTTTCAAGAATATGCCCATTAGTGATATAACTGAGTCAAATGGAACTTCTATCTTCAACCTTTTGTGGAGTCTGCATATTGATTTTCACAGAGCAAATCTTAGTCTACAGTCTCACCAACAATGTAGAAGAACTTCTTTTCCCTGTATCCTTGGCAGCATTCATTGTTTTATTCTAGTTTTTCTGAAGAGGATGAGATGGAATCTTTTTTTCTCTTTTTAATGTAAGAGAAAAAAGACACAGAAAAGAAAGACAAAAAGCAAAAGAGACAAACAACAACAGCAAATCCAAAACAGTAGCGTTATAGGTTTACAAAACAAGATGATAGGAACTTGACAATGGTTGCAACATTGCGTATTGTTACCTTCAGCATGGTTGTTTACATTAACAGATTTAGACATGTAAAATTGATCTAATCATATGAGTATTAACAATTCTTTCTCAGTAACTAATACATTCAGCAGTATAGTCATTTAGCAATTTTAGCTATCTTACATATACATATATACAGACTTATATCTTTTCCTTTTCCCTTCCTTCTTTCCTCATTTTCCATTTCCCAATTACTTTTGCTCTTTGGGCAGTTTCTTACCTTTGCACAGCTTTTATTGTAGATTTTGGATCATATAGACTATTTCAGTTTCTTACACTAGGGAGACAACACGGTATTTACATATGTGTTCCAGTTATTTCACTTATGAGTATGGTCTCAAGTCGTGTCCATTTACTTATAAAAGTCTCGATGCAATTTTTCTTGATAGCTGAGTAATACTCCCTTGTAGAAAAATACCACATCTTTTTATCCATTCTTTGATTGATGGGCACTTGGGTTGTTTCCAAGATTTGGCTATTACAAATTGGGTTGCTATAAACTTGGGTGCACAAATATCACTGTGGTATGGTGTTTTCAACTCTTCTGGGAAAATGCCCACAAGCGTGATAGCTGGGTCAAATGGGATCTCTAATCCAAGCTCCTTGAGGAGTCTCCACGCTGATTTCTGCAGTGGTTGTACCAGTCTACACTCCCACTAACAGTGGAGAAGAGTTCCTTTTTCCCCACAACCCCTCCAGCATTTGTTATTGGTTGATTTTTTTTTTTTATCTTGGCCATTCTTTCTGGAGTGACATGGAATCCCAGTATTGTTTTAATTTGCATTTCCTGAATGACCACTGATATTGAACATTTTTTCATATATTTATTTGCCATTTGTATTTCTTTCTCTGAGAAGTGTATATTCATCTCAGATGTCTATTTTTGGATTGAGTCCTTGAATTTTAGGGGCCTGATTTCTTTTAATTCTTTATATGTTTTAGATAGAAGTCCTTTGTCTGATGGGCAATTGGCTAAGATATTTTCCCAGTTTGTGGGTTTTCTTTTCACTCTGTTGGGGATTTCCTTTGACATGCAAAAACTTTTTAGTAAGATGAGATCCCAGTTGTTGATTCTGGGAAGTGTTTCCTGTGCAGTTTGATTTTTGTTCATGAACTCTTTGACTGTTCCTATGTCATCTAGATTTTTACCTACTTTGTCTTCCAGCACATTTAATAATCAGATCTTTTATCATGAAATGGAATCTTAATAAAGTTTTAGTTTACATTTGTCTGATAGCTAGACATGTTAAACATTTTTCATATACTTTTTGGCCATTTGAACTTCTTTTGAAATTTACCTATTCCATTCATTTGCCCACATTTTTACTGAGTTCATTGTTTTATAGGAATTATTTTGACCATTTTATCTTCTAGCTCAAGGGTATCTAGCAAAGATTTTCTCCCAGTGGGTTGCCTTTTCACTCTGTTAGGTGTTTTCTCTGCTGTGCTGAAGTTTTTGATTTGATGTAGTTCTATTTGTTGATATTCATCTTATTTCTGTTGGAACAGGAAGTCTTTGTATGTTCCTATGGCTTCAAGTTATTCCCATAATGTTGTCTTCCAGCAGTTTTAATATTTCTGGTTTTATATCTTTGTCTTTGATCCATTTCGATCTGACTTTACTGCAGAGTTAGAGGTAGGTATCTAGTTTTGATTTCTGCCTTTAGCTATCCAGCTTTCCCAGTACCATTTGTAAAAAAACAAAAAAAACTATGTTTTCGCCAGTACGTTTTTGGACTGTTTGTCAAAAATCAGCTTGGGTTTGTTTTTGAATCTTGTGTTCTATTCCTTCTATTCCATTGGTCAAGATTTCTGTTTTTGTGTCAATACCATGTTTTTAGGGTTTATAGTATGGTTTGAAATTCAATTAGTGGTGCATCAGATGTTGCTGTTATTTCAGGGTTGTTTTGACTAACCCCGGACTTTCTGATTCCACATGAAATTCAGGAAATCCCTCTGGCTTGGGACATTTTCTAGTTGGTATAGTTTCAAGCACTGCTTCAGTGCCATTTTTTTGTTATTGATCTGTTTTAATTTTGTATATCTTGTTGGTTTAATTTAGATTGGTCATATGTGTCTAGTAATTTATGTATTTCTTCAAAATTTTACACATTTTTGGATATAGATTTTAAAAATAATTTCTGATGATCCTGTGGATTTCAGCAATGTCTGTTGTAATGTTACCTTTATGTTTCTAATTTTATTAATTTGGTCCTTGTGTCCTTTTCTTTTGACACGTTTGGCTAAGGATTTTTCAATCTTGTTTATCTTTCTACTGAACAAACTCTGATTCAACGATTTTTGTATGCTTTCTGAAGTTTCAAATTAATCCATTTCACTTTGTTATTTATTATTTCTTGCCTTTTACTAGTTTGGGGTGTGACTTGTTCTTGTTTTCCATGACCTTGAGATGCACCATTAAGTTACTTGTTTGGACTCATTGGATTTTTCTAGTGTAGGTAATCAGTATAAACTTCCCTTGTAGAATTAGTTTCACTGTTTCTTACAGTTTCTGATTTGTAGTATTTTATAATGGTTTGATTCTACAAATATTTTAAATCTTTCTCTTTTTTTAGTGAACATTGATCATTTATGAATTGTTTACTTCTAATTTTATTTCATTGTCATCTAATGTGATGCATCAGATTATTTTAAATTTTGTAATTATTGAGACTTGGTTTATGTCCTAAAATATGGTCTGTTTTAGAGAGAGGTCAATGGAATTATAGAAAGAAAGTGTACTTTGCTGATGTTAAATGAAATACTCTAAATATTCATTGATGAAACATGCTATAAATATTGATGAAGCATTCTATCAATATTTGTTTGAGCTGTACTGTAGTTTAATTCTGATGAAAAATTCCCTACTATTTGTGTCAAAGTGTCCTTTTTATCAAGTAGTATTTGTTTTATTCTTCATTCTTTGTTGGAATGGAACTTCTATCTCTTTACTGTGATATTTCATATCCTCTATTATCTTTCTTAATTGAAACAGTTGCTTATTTGTATCTTATTTGAACTTATTGAGCATTATAGAAATTGGCAGCACTTATTCGTCTCTACTTGATCTCATTGATATTTTAACTGTCAGGTTTTACAAATTATTTGTCAGGAATTTTATCTGCTTTACAATCTGTGAAATCAGATTTTCGGGGGTTTACACATTTTTAGTCATCTTGTTGCCTTGTTTTCTTATTTCAGTTATGTTTTTGTGTTTAGGTTTGTAAAACACTTGAGGAGAATGTATGTTCCACTGTCATGTGGGAGTTTTTTTTGTAAGTAATGTTTAGTTTATGTCCAGTGTCATACATATTCTCCATATGAGAATTTCCAGTCTGTTCTGGTGCTACATTTGGCTCTTAGTACAACTAGATGCTAGATGTTTCTTCTTAATCTTTAATTTCATGGAAATCTAAGAAAGAGACAATCAATAACTTCCATCTCTATTGTACCCTGCAGGAAAGGATAATAGTATAAATATTTCTTGAGCAGAGATTTTAAATTTTATTAATTGATATAAATACTTGCAGGATTATAAAATAAATATAAATACACACAACACAAATTTACTTAATCATAAAACAATATATTTATCTGTTCCTAATATTTCAGTGGTAGAGGGAAATTTTACATTAATGTTTATGTAAAAGCAATAGTACATACTATTAAATGGTAACCTGATGATTTCACCAATTACTTCAAATAAATGTTTAAATTTTGGGGGAAAGCATGCATAACATAAATTTACTATCTTAACTACACGTAAGTGTATTCAGATTGTTGAACAATCATCTCCAGGAATTTTGCACTTTGCAAAACTAACTCTTTAACCATCAAACAAAAGTTCCTAATTTTCTCTTTCCTTACACCCTTAAAATCTGATTCCATTTTCTGTTTCTAGAGATTGACTATTCTAAATAATTTTTAAAAGTGGAATCATGCAGTGCTTGTCTTTTTGTGCCTCGTTTAGTTTACCAAGCATAACTTCCCTAAGCTTCATCCACGTATACTTCCTTTTATGACTGAATAACAGTACATCTTATGGATATATCATACTTTGTTTACCTATACATCCACTAACAAACACTTGGGTTCCTTCTACATTTTGACTAATGAGAATAATGTTGTTATGAACATGAATGTGCTCATATAAAATTGAAAAAACATTGCTAGTAATTAAAAGTGATATTTATATTAGAAGTTAACAAGACGAAAAACCAATAAATCAAAGAGCATTCTTTTGGCAATAGTGTAATAAAAGTTTCTATAGAAAGTAAAAAGTCAATTTAACAGTCTTTACCAAGTTTAACATGAAATATCCTATACTTGCCAAATGTATAATTAGAAGGAACTTTTAGAAAATGAAAATAATGTAATTCATTTTTACATACATTATACATGTAAATTTTCTACATTTTGTTGAACTTGTTGAATAATTATAAAGTATAAGCAGATATAAATCCTCACTTTAAAATTTTTCAGTGTAGTACAAGCAAATATTTATTATTGATGACTATAACCAACCTCCCTCAAAATAAATGGCCTGTAATTTAAATATGTTTAAATGTAAAAAAAAAAAATCTTGAGATACATTCCTTAGACTATTTGAAAAATAGCATTCGAAGATATTTTTTTAAAAAGCTGTACATTGGATAAGAGAAACAGTTTAACCACATAGCTAGTTTTGCAGTGATAACTTCACAGATGGTTAATACTAAGTTTGAAAAGCTGAAATGGAATTTCTTAGCATGTTAAATATCGTGTGATCTTATTCACCTGTTCAATGACTGTCATATTTTTTTATAATGTAAATTGCTTAAAGTATGGCAACAAGAACCAGTATCTTAGAAAATACTTATTAAGTCTAAGAAAAGAGAGAGGGGAAAGCATAACAATTTACCACAAGCTTAATAGCACTGATTTGCTCATATAATCTTTAACTAAATGTATAATAATGCACCAGTGTAATTACACTATTACAAGTTCTAAGTCGTGTCCATCATGCCCTGCATGTATAAATCTGAATCTAATGCAATAGACCTCTAACACTAATGTTAGTTATTCTGGTTTTTTTTTAATCTGGAGATTTATAATAGTGTTATATTCCTCTAAAAGTAATAAAATACACAAGAAAAACACCCTATTCAAGACAATGGTGTCATTAGTAAACAATTACCCAACTAGATGGCAACATAACCAGAGAGAACAAATGTTTTAAATCCTAATTATCTAAAGTCTAGGTATTTTAATATTTCATGCAAGGCTGCATGGAAAACGAGCACTTCCACATTGTTGGTGGGAATGTAAACTGCAACCACTATGAAGTAGATGAAGATTGTTCAAAAAATTGAAACTTGAAATTTCATTCAGCCCAGCTATTTGCCTTGTAGGTATCTTTGTGAAAGAGTTAAAGACATCATATTACAGAAATACATGTGTACCAATGCTTACAACAACACTACTCATTTTAGGTAAAACATAGAAACATCCTACATGTCTATCAAGAGATGAATATATGAGGAAATGTGGTATCTACACATAATGAAATACCACTAAGCTATAAAGTAGAATAAATTAGAGACATTTGTAGGAAAATGTATACATCTTGAAAATAATGTTTAGAGAAATAAATTGGGCACACATTTAAATAGCATATACTTTCTATCACTTCTATCACTTGAAAAATCCTAAGTACAAATATAGAGCAAAATAAAAGATAAAGCATTTTCCCTGGGCTGGCAGGGATGGCAGATAAAGTGTGTGTTTTCACTCTGTGCTAACTCCATTGACCCTGGGACAGCATCCCAGCAAGAGGAGTACTCGTGAGAAGTGTACAGTGATGCTGGCAAGAAGAGACAACCTGAGGAACAGACAACATCTAAGAAAGCCTTGACATCACTGAAAAGGCTCCCTAACATTAGATAGTTTAAAGCATCAACACGGAAAACAAAATAAACTATAAAATGTTGAAACAAAAAAGCAAAACGTAATCCAAAATGCCCAGACCACCCTGGACAAGTTCAGAATACAAAGAGATAGAGGAAATTGGAAGTCAAAATGGAACTCTCTAAAATGATAGCAGCAGAAGTGAAACAACAAATGGAAAATGACATAGAAAAAATAATCTCTAAAGTGCAAAAAGAAATGAACATCAAAATAAAACACATTAAAGCAGACACACATAAACAAATAGAGGAGCTCAGGAAAATAATGAAAACCATGAATGCCAAACAGCGACAAGAAATAGAATCCATGAAACAGATACAAACAGAAAAGAAGAACATTATAAACTCTATTAAAAGTATACACAGCAGATTGAATGAAGGTGAGGATAGAATGTCAGATCTAGAAGACAGGAACACAGCTAGCAACCAGGAAAAGAAAGATATCTTAAAAATTGCAAGAGACTACAACAACAAAAAATCAATCCAACAGCCTCAGGATTAAGCAAAGAAGAACAACATATTGTTGACTGAAATCAGTGAGAAAACTGGAGATAGCACAAATGCCATTAAAAACCTCTTCACAGAAATAATGGCAGAAAACTTTCTAAGCATAGATGAAGAATTTCACATACAAATAAATGAAGCATATAGAACTCCAAATAACCATGACCAAAACCAAATCTACACCAAGGCATATAATAATGAAGATTCCAAAAATTCAGCACAAGAACAAAATGTTAAAAGCATCTAGAGAAAAGAAACATATCACCTATAAAGGAAAACCAGTAAGAATCACAGCAGACTTCTCAGCACAAACCTTCAAACCAAGGAGAGCTTGGAGTGAGGTATTTCAAGTCCTAAAGAAAAATACTCTTCAACCCAGATTGATTTATCTCTCAAAACTATCTTTCAAAATTAATCAAGAATACTTTCACGACAAAGAACAACTGAATAAATTTTTGGCCACCAAACCACCTCTACAAAACATTCTGAAAAACATACTAGAAAAACATAACAAAGACCACAAACACATGAACATCAATAGAAGGAAGTCACCAGGAAGGGCAAGCAATTAAACAGAGAAGAAAGACAGGAAACAGACAACAGGAAAACAACATGAAAAAGAAAAACCAATATGTATCAGTTACAATCATCAATGTAAATGGTCTCAAATCACCAATCAGAAGAAACAGAATGATAGAATGGAACAAGAAGCATGGTCCAATAATACGCTGTATTCAAGAAACACATTTCACCCAAAAAGAAATTCATAGATTAAAAGTCAAATGTTGAGAAACAATTCTCCATGCCACAGTTGCCTAGAAAAAAACAGAGGTAGCAGTTCTATTTGCACACAATTGAAACTGCAAGCCAAAACTGATCAAAAGGACAAAGAAAGTCATTATATACCTGTTAAGGGACAGCTTCAAGAAAAAAAGATAACAATCATAAATATTTATGCACCAAACAAAGGTTCACCCTATTGCATAAAACAAACATCAACAGACATGAAAAATCAAATAAGCACTAACACAATAGTAGTGGGGGAACCTCAATACCCACTCTTACAAATAGATTAATTAGACAAAAAATCAGCAAAGAAATATTAGAATTAAATCGTCTGTGAACAAATGGACTTGCTAGTTGTCTACGGAGTGTTCTATCTCAAAACATCAGAATACACACTGTTTTCAGGTGTAAATGGGACATTTCCCAGAATAGACAATGTATTAGCTGACAAAACATGTTTAAGTAAGTGTAGAAAGTTTGATATCATCCCATGTATACAATCTGACCATAGCACAGTGAAGTTGGAAATCAATGAAAAAGGAAACCACAAAAACTATATTAACAAATGGAAATTAAACAATACCCTTCTGACCAACCAATGGGGCAAAGAGGAAATTAAGGAGTATATACAATTAAACAATAATGCCTGATAAAACATACTGAAACTTATGAGACACAATGAAAGGAGGCCTACGAGGGAAATTTATTGTGATAAACTCACACATCAGGAAAACAGAATGAGCTCAAATAAACAACCTAATGTTGAACCTCAAACTTCTAGAAAATGAAGAACAAATCAATCCCAAAGCTCATAGGATGGAGGAAATTATAAAAATAAGAGCAGAAATTAAGACAATTAGAATTAAGAAAACAATAGAAAGAATCAACGAATCAAAAGTAGTTTTTTTGAAAGAATAAATAAAATTGATAAACTTTTAGCCAACCTCATCAAAAATAGGAAAGAAAAAACAAATTCAAGCAATGAAGAATGAGAAGGAGGAAATTACAACTGATCCCACAGACATCCAGGAGATCATCAGTACCTACAGTGAGAACCTGTATTCTAATAAAATGGAAAACACAGAAAAAGTAGAGAGATTCTTAGATACAATAGAATTGCCAAAACTGAATCAAGAAGATATAAAAATTCTAAATATACCAATATCTGTCAACAAAATTGAAAAAGTAATTAACTGTGGATTCACTATTGAATTCTACAAGACATTTAGAAAAGAACCAATGTCGCTAATGCTGAAACTCTTTAATAAATTGAAAAGGAAGCAGTACTTACAAAATCATTCCTGGAAGCAAGTATTTTCCTGATTCCAAAACCAGAGAAGAAGGCAACTAAAAGAGAAAACTATAGGCCAATCTCCCTAATGAACATAGATGCAAAAGCACTTAATAAAATACTGGCAAAACATGGTGCAGCAAATCATCAAGATTATAGAACATGATCAAAAGTAATTCATTCTAGGGATGCAGGGATGGTTCAACATACATAGATCAATAAATGTTATACACCATATTTACAGAACCAAAGACAAAAATCACAGAATCATCTCAATATATGCAGAAAAAGCATTTGACAAAGTGTAACACCCACTCAGGACCAAAACCCTACAGAAAATTGTAATATATGGTGTTTGCCTCCATCTTAAAAAGTGATCTATAACAAACCAGCAGCTAACATCATATTAAGTGGTCAAAAAATGAAAACTTTCACTCTAAATTCAGGAACAAGGTGAGGTTGCCCATTATCACCACTCCTATTCAATATAGTTATGGAAACATTAACCAGAACAATTAAACAGAGAAAAAACTAAAAGGAATAAAGATAGGAAAGAAAGACGTTAAACTATCATTACTTGAAGATGACATGATACTCTATACAGAAGACTCCAAAAATTCCACCAAAAAATGTGTAGATTTAATGTCCAGATTCAGTAGTGTAGCAGGATACAAATTCAACCCTCTAAAATCAATAGCATTACTGTACACAAGCAACAAACTCACAGAGTAAGATACTGGAGAAAGCATACTTCATGATTCCATCCAAAAAACAAATGAAAAACTTAGGAGTCAATCTAAAAAAAGATCTATAAGATCTGCAAAATGAAAATTATAGTACCCTAAAAAAGGAATTTCAAGAGAATATCAGAAAGTGGAAAGATATCCCTTGCTCTTGTGTAGAGTAACATTGTGAAAACGGTACCACTCCCAAGCTACTATGCAGATTTAATGCAATTCCAATCAAAATACCATTAACATACTTCACAGTTCTAGAGAAAAAACTCCTAAATTTCATTTGGAACCAGAAAAGACTTACAATCGCAAAACAATGCTGAGCAACAGAAGCAACTCAGGGGGTATCACAGTCCCAGAGTTTAAATTATCCTATAAAGTTGCTGTGAGAAAATCAACATGGTACTGGCAAAATAACAGGCCTGACTTTAATCCCAGCACTCGGGAGGCTGAGGTAGGTGGAGCGTTGTGAGTTCGAGGCCGGCTTGGGCTACAACGCGAGCGCAAGGCCGGCCTGAGCTACATAGTGCGACCCTGCCTCAAAAAACCAGGGCTGGGGAGTTTGGCTTAGCGGCTTAAGCGCCTGCCCTGGCAAGCGCAAGGCTGTGAGTTCAATCCCCAGTGC
>RJWM01026189.1:0-28582 GCA_004363535.1 Dasyprocta punctata | reverse complement strand
TCTTACATGTCTATATCTGTCAATATCCCCAACCCCTAGAAGGTAATGACATGCAATATTGTAACTACTGCCAAACTTCAACCACCTCAGTGTGCAAACCTACAATGTTATCATATCAGATCTGTTGTTGTTGTTTGTCTGTCTTTTTTGACTTTTATTTCTAGCTTCTGTATCTATTTTCTCTTAAATAAAAAAAAAATCTGTAAAAAAAAAAAATATCGTAGGAATGAAGTTAATATATTGATTTCAACTGTTTACCACATAGTTTTTTTAAGTCATACATCTTAATCTTAACATTTATTATTAAACAGAATGAGAAAGGTCATTATCACTGAGTTCTTTACATATATGTGTGATTTAAGTTTTATCAATGTTTTTATTATATAAGACACATACTTATGGTAAATAAACCATTAAAACAGATAAAATTGGAAATGTGGAAAGAAAAAGTAGTAAAAATAACACTAGCAGTAAAAATTAGTAGAAATATGAAATTATTTAATTTCCCTATGCAATGATATATTTACAAAGATACACAAAGGCAAACATATAAAATATTACATTTATTCCATTTATACACAATTCTTATGCCAGAGGTATAATTCTAGACCTTGCTTTTTTGTGGCAACGTTAAAGAATTATGTAAAAATTCTAGGAAATATATGCATATATGTCATTATGTTGTCTTAAAGTCTAACATTTATAAATTATTGCAATTTTACCCATTATTTTACCTTTTTGATGCTTAGTCTTATTGTTTATGCAATATCTGAGGATACCTATGATTCGAGCCTCTGAGATACTCTAAGAGTTCAAAATTTGAACTAGCGAGCCAAAAGGAATGTGTAATTTCAAGTGTCTGAATTATTTAACAAAGGAATTTGATATATTTCATAAAGTTGTGGGTTGAGTTTGAATAGGAAGATAAAGACATCAGTTTTGACCACAAATGTTTGCATTTATTTTCCTAAACTAAATTCCATTCCATCATTTAATTTCTCATGAATGCTCACTGTGCATGTAACAAGTATGGGTAAGACAGTTCAGTCTTACTTAAGAGGTGGGTCAAAGAAATGTCTGTAAAACAGATGAAAAAAGTTGGAGAATAACCAGGAGAGAGTAGTATTTATGGAACCTGAGTGAGGAAAAATATCAGTGAGGAGAAAGTGATAAAGAGTGAACGTTTTTGTAGAGGAACTAATATAAGCATTGGCAGTACGGAGATGGTTGAGGAGTTTTGCCCAGTAATTTAAGGAGTAAGTGGGATGCTATGAAATGGAGATACAAAGTAGAGTATTCTTTCTAGAAGCTTGACTGTGGCCACACTGTCATGTTACATGTAATGCCAGAGAATTAAGAGAATTTTACTTAATCTTTTGACAATAAAGGAAACAATTATATGAGGATGATGAAGTAGAATGAAAAGCTCATATGTACTTCTTATTAATAAGAGTTAGTACTTTATATTTAACTATAACACTTCTTTGCTCTGGGTTTGCTACCATTTAACAATTTTGCACAGTTCTTAGCTTTTATCTTTACTAGTACTGCTCCTTCTCTATTTTCTCTTCCCTCTTCCCTTAAATGTCAATAATATGTTAGGATTTTCTTTGTGTCTCATAAAGGTATAAGGAATATGAAAACCTAGATACCTACCTCCTTTTTTTGTGGTTGTTTATTTTTGTTTTTTGAGATAGGGTTTTTTTTTTTTTTTGTAGCTCAGGTGGCCTGAAACTTGCTGTGTTATCCACACTGGCCTTGAACTCATGGTAATTCTTTTGCATATGCCTCCCACGTGCTGGAATTGCAGAGGTATACCACCATGCCCCACATTACCCAACCGCTTTTATAGAGGAGCCGGGAGGGGTGGTTAAAAGTTTTCATGCCTTAAGACTTATGATTTGTCATGGCAAAGAATGAATGCATGTTTCATTGAAGCTAGTTAAGTGGGAAGAAAAGCATGGGGTTTAATTTAAGACATGTTAGTATTAATATGCCTGTAATGATTGCAAAAATCTTTATGAAAATGAAACCACTAGGTACCAGGGACTGATGAAGAAGGGCAAGTTTACCAGTCAGAAAGGTGCGTTCGTCTGTATTGAGGGAACTGGATTTAAAAAGGCTGTAGCAAAGCAGCAAATAGGAAAAAAAAACTCTGAAATATTGCTAGATGAGGGTATGGAGTCAGCTTGACATGATTTCAGTCCTCTAGAATCTTAACTGCCATCATTGTCCCAGAGTAAGTCTAGTCAGTTTTTCCTGCATATGTTCCCAGGAAACTATAACTAGGTAAATGGAGCATACTATAAATAGGTATGTGGAGCTTTGCAAGTAGACCCTGGATCTTGGAATATGCCTGACTTAATGTTAACTTAGTAAAAACCAGGAACATCCCGGCTAGGATGAAGTCACCTTAATTTAAGCCATAAATACATCCTTCTTTCTGGCCAAAATTACAGGGACTCAATCGATCTTGCTGTTACTCAGGATACCAAGTCACCAACAAATTGCACTCTGTGCAATCATAGATATTTCTGCCTCTTTGTCTTCAATCTCAGTGCACCATGAAGTCAATTCTCATACTCTGGGACTTCGTTCAAGAAAAATGAGATTGATTTGAACACTAAGAGTAATATGGGTTTATTTCACCTCACAATCATTTCTGAGGTGTAAGAACTGTTATTTCTCTTCTGTCTCTTGCTTGTTTCAAATGAAATAACAAATGTAGAAGGCATAAAAGTGCAAAGAGTAAGGAAAAAAAGCAAATTCAATGAATTCATCCCTACTTGACAGTACTGGCCAATCCTCATCAGGCTTGAGTGGGAGGAGACATATCATTTTAATAATTGATACATTGTGTCAATTTGAGAAGTCTAGAAGCTTAACTATTTAACTCAGCCATTCTACATCCTAGTGTGTAGAGAACCTACCCTGACCATTCTAGGATGTTGTACATTGTGTCAATTTGAGAAGTTTAGTAGTTTAAGTGACTTAACAAGGGGCCAGGATCCCCACTTAGTAAATATTTTGAGGCTGTGCAAGAAGAAAGCACAGAGATAGTGTGTGTGCTATACCCACCAGAGGGTGGGTAGCCTGCATACAATACAAGAGAGGAAGCAGCGTGGTGGCACATGCCTTTAATCTCAGCGCTTTGGAGGCTGAGGTAGGTGGAGCGTTGTGAGTTTGAGGCCAGCTTGGGCTACAATGTGAGCAAGGCGGGTCTGAACTACATAGTGCGACCCTGCCTCAAAAAAAATAGGGCTGGGAGTTTGGCTCAGTGGCTTAAGTGCCTGCTTGGCAGGTGCGGTGTTGTGAGTTTGATCCCTGGTACCGACAAAAAAATGTAAGAGAGGGAAAGAGACTTGGTTTCTCCACTTTTGCTCTTGTTGCTTCTGCTTTCTTCTGCCACTTTGAACTGTTGCCCCTGACCATGCCACTCTGCCATCCAGCCAGCAGATTATGGACCGAGACCTCCACAAACTGTAAACTGAATAAACCTTTCCTTCCTTACCTTTGGGTGTTGGGTGTTTTGCCCCAGCAATGAGAGAAAAGTAACTAAGACATACCAAGGACTTAAATTAATTTTGAATATTTTAATTATTGTAATTATTATAACAAACTGGACACATAATTATTGAATTGAACTCTGGGTGAGTCAAAGTAAATGCATAATTTTTTATTATATAAGAATAATAGAAGTCATGGACTTTGCTTTGAATTAAATCTTCCAAAGCAAGAAATATCTGCACACATAGTATTAATTTTAAGGTATTATGACCAAAGGTAAAGGTGCATTTTGTGTCAGCTCATGATCATGCTTATATAGCCGAAATATCATTCATGTCACTGTTATCAGTTAATGAATATAGATGTGCCCTCCTTTTGTGTCAAGTAGAAATAGCTGAGTTTATCTGAAAGGCAATATAATTATAAGTAGTTCTTAGTATTTCAGGCAATAAGTATATTTTACTTATTGTCTTAAAAATTGCAAATTAAAATGCATACTAGCTTCTTTTTAAACTAAAAAACTTTCCTCAATAATAATATTTCTAATTGATAATTCTATTTTGAACTATAGATAAGGTTGTAAAATTATTTGTGAAATGAATTTTGTAACAGTATCTGTAGGAAATGAAATAGACATTAATGCAAAATCTCATTTGCAAAAATCCATGATTTTGTTTGCCATGCCATTTTTCAAATTTTTCTTTCTTAATATACATGTGTAATATGTACAATTTAGAAGGATATTTGTAACATGAATATTATGAGAATCTAAACTTTTCAGTGCTGCTGCAGATATACCTGTTATTTTAAACTTTGTATATATAATGAATACAATTTTTGTTGACATTAGCAGCTAGTCATTGGCATCTTGTCAATCATAATATGTTCATGGGTCACAAAGAACAAAGTATTACTCAATAATAGTAATGTCATGATTAAAAATGAAAAATTCCTTGAAATAAAACCATTCAGTACAACTTTATTATTTGCATAATTCTGAATTGACTCCCAGCTTATACTGTTATTATCAATTTAAATTATACTCTCTTTGTCAATTTCAGTTCTATTAGTGATAAATTAACAATTTTAGGGTTTTCAGAGCATTACTGTCTCTAATTACAAATAAAACACAATGTCAAACCATGTTTTGTCATTCATTTATTTTATCTTTTTTCTCCTCCCATCTCTGTGCCTCCAAATTTTTGACCATGTTGAGTTTTTACTTTCTGAAAATAAGGACAGGTTCTCTTTTTAGATTTTGTTTCAAGTCTTGACATTTCAGTTTTGTGAACCATTTTGCAATAGTTATTCAGATGTAGCCCCTTTTGTTTGCTTTAATTTTAGTAAATTAATAAAATTTCTCAAGAAACTATTTCCATAAACCTAGATTAAACATCACCTTAATTCTTGCATTTTAGAATATTTTATGTGGCTATGCCATGCATTGTAGACTATATGGCTCTATGTGCAATAATATACAAAGATAAAAGCTTGAAAAGTACTTTCTCAAACATCACCTTTTAGCAAGAAATATCTTTACATCACATGTATATAATTATCATCATATACCCATATGCTGCTATGTCTACATCTGTATCTATATGCAGTTTCTCTGAATATCTTCACAGATAAATGTGCACTGGAATAGATGGTTGTGTTGGAAAATTTTTATCAATATGCTATATTAAAGACACTATTACTAATTAAGGGATTATATTTGTTTTTACCAGAATTCAAAACAATAAAATAGAAATTAAAAATATTTCATCCAAACAATTAAATTGTATCAGCATTCACCTCACCTGTGTGAGTGGATGCATCTGATGATTTACTTTCCTGTTTGATTACTGCACAGGATAAATGTGACATGATTCATGCTGCTAAGAAATTCACAGGAAAGTGGGGAGAGATGAAAATAAATATAATTCTATCAAACTTCCATGCTCTGCGTTTTGCAAATACAGCATAAAATGAATGTATAACATTCGTAAATGTGAATACATAAATTTGTGTATGTATACATACATATTTTTGCTGCCATAGATCTCTTATTTTAGCAGGTACTTTGTTCCTCAAACCTTCAGGAAACAAGCTTGCTTTTGCCCAGGTCCTAGATGTTCAAAGTCATATAAGGCATGATTCTTGTTCTTAAAGCATTAAAAAGAGAAAAGATAGTAGAACACAGGCTGTGGAGCAAAATGACTGCAGAATCATATACCTGGGGGCATTTTCTTCCATCTGTAAATTGAAATGTTTTAATACCTCTTTATGACAATTAAGTAAATATATATATGTGAAGTGGATATTTATTTTTTACTTTTTTATTTTAAAGAGAATAAAACCAAGAAAAATAAAGCAGAATAAAACCAACCAAAACAAACCAATGTAAATGATGCAGGACTTCAAAACAATACAAAATCAACAATGCCCCTAATGCTTCTTGCTGGCTTCAAAATAGCTACAGATACCCTCAGACACAGTGAAAATCAAACAGAACAGAACAGAATAGAACAAATAAAAACAAAGCAATGAATGCAATAAAGGACCTAAAAACAAGACAGTAGTAAATCCAAAATAGCCACCATAATATATCTTGCCAACCCCAAAATAGCTGCTCATACCATTGGATATAACAAAATTTAAGCAAAACAAAACAGAACAAAACCCAACCCAACAAAAGAATGAAAATTATGCAGGACTTCAAAACAAGATAATAGAGAATTAACAATGGCTACCACCTTCAGAAGGAGATCCCCGCTAGATGCCACACTGTGTACTGCTATCCTCTGAATAGATGATCAGACCACTGGTCCTAGACCAACAAGGTCAATGAAACAGCAAAACACCATGAACATCAAATTGCAATTCACCTCAATAGCTATCATCACAGTCTGTGTCCCTCCAGATCAGCCAGTTGCTTATGGGGAGGGGAGGGAGGGTTGGCTCTTCTTGTTTGCCAACTCACGTGCCGGAAGGGGCTGGGGGCTGACTGTCCCCCTGCCAGTGGTGGCCCATGCACAGCATTGGTTCACAGGGAGGGCTTGCTTCTTGGTGAGGCCTTGTTCTCTCCCGCTCTGCAGTCCATGAAGTGGATATATATCTGTGTCACATGGCAAAGCAAGGAAGAAATAGTAACTATTTTATTTTAAGTGAATATAGATACAATAGTAGCACAGAAGAGGGAAACTAGTAAATCAGTTGTTGAGAGATTATAGAAGACTTCAAGTGAGAAATACTTAAAAAGTCTGCCATACCAATTAGAAAATGAAAGAAAACATGTAAAACACATTCTTGGTAGATGGAAACGGTATGTGTGGTGGTACAGAGAAGCAACCACGTGGTGCTTTTGAGGACTTACAAATGGTTGATATGGCTGGGGAGATGGAGATGGAAGAACAAGGGAGAATATCAAGAGTTTGTTTCAGATAGGTCACATTGACTGGGCAATTGGAACCGATCGAAGGAGTATGAATGATTAAAAGCATAGATTTGGGAGTTAGAGTGATTGGAATCAAAGCTTTAATGCTCATGAGTTATGTGATCTTTGGAAGTTATAACCTCTCTCTAAATTATATCCTTGATCCATTAAATAAATATAATAGTATTACTTAGCTCACAGAATAGTTGCTAAGATAAATGAGATAATTCTGCATTACATCACAATTATATAATTAGTTGAATGTCTATTATTAGCCAAAAATTGTGCAAACACCTGGACACAGGAAGTGTTGTGATCTTATTTTAATGGTGGAGGGATCATGGGATGAACTATGGAGATAGTGGGTTGTAGATAAGGAGTTTGAATGAAAGGAGAGCAGATGATGTGGTTTTTGTAAGGTGCAAAATGAGAAGCAAAAATCAGAACTCTAGATTGGGAAACATGTGTTGGGCAGGGAGAAAAAGGTGGGTTGAAAGAGCTTTAAGTCATAGATTTAGTGATTAGTTCAAAGTGACAGGGGCTGTAGGAAAAGGAAGAGTGTTGTTTCAAGGCACAAAGTGTGCAGCAATGTGCTATAATGGCCACAGAATACTAATGTGCTCCCCACAGGCCAGAGGTGCATCATGGACTCTGAGTCATTCACTGTCAAGAGGAAGGGGATTGCCTGGGTAAGGTGAGGGTAGTCATGAAGTAATGGGTCCCTGATTCCTGAAAAAATCTTGGGGGATGGGAGGGAAGGGTTATTGAATAGGCGATAGACCTCTTCAGATATAGCCAAGTATAGAAAAGTACCTATAAAATTTGATAATTTGGAGGTCAGTGTTGATCTATAGAGAGCAAATTCAAGTGGCATAAAAATAAAGTATTTTAAACTAATACATAAATAATAGACAATATGGAAATATTTGTCTATGAATATGCTAATACATAAATAAAAGACAATATGGAATATTTATCTATGAATAAATAAAACTATTCTTTGTTTTAGTATGAGTGGTAATCAAACTGCTTTTATGTAGAAAGGGAGACAGATCCAGATGGGAAAAAGAGCAAGAGAGGTAAAAGATGAGAGAGAAAAGATGATCGAGGATAAAACTCCCTTAAGAGATCTTTCTGTACCTAATTTGTTCATATTTTTATGTAATAATGTATTAGGAAATGCTACTATAAGAGATTTTCCTGTCAAAAATTCTTCTGTAAAGAAATCTGCAAAAATATAAGCCTTCATTTCAAAGTAGAAGTAACAATCTACTAACATGTTTATTTAAAAATTCAGTTTTTCTGTAATAGTTATTCCGTCAGCCATTTATTTATAACCCTAGTACTTGTACAAAGCATCATGGCAGTGAAAACTATGATTAATGTTTAAAATTATAGTATCTACTAGAGCTGTGCTTTCTAAGTGCAGTTTGCAATTTCATGAAGGAAGTCTTCTGTGATTCCATACTGTGGGATGTCTTATGTGTGAAATCTCCAGTAATAGGATTTTGGAGTTTTGACATTCAACTTCTTGATGCACCTTAAGAGGGACCTAACATAGATAACTATCTCTTTGATATAGAAAAAGAAGGTTGATAGGATTAGCCAATTTGCTTGGTTGCGGTTTCCCATATATGATTCTATGAATTCTATTCCTTGGCACTGTTATAATCTAGATTTTTGGATTTAACATTTCTTTTGGAATATGTGAAGTAAATTTGCCATAGTTTGTTCTATATTCATTTATAAAAGAACCACAGGGTGACAGGTGAATAACAGATGCCCATATAAAAAGCTGAAATTTATTGCTGTGACAGAAACTACTTACTAAATTGGAAGAAAGCAAATAATCAGTGTAGACAGAGTTTCTTGTCGATTACACAGTAACCCTATTATGTTTTCTTTATCACTTTGCAACTCTTTCTCTTAACCTCCAAAACTATTTTCAAAACATTCTTTTCTGTTTGATTATTAATCAGGTTCTCTCTCAGCAGCTGACTTGCTTTTTTTATTTTATGAAGATTATAGAGTTTTAAAAAGTGAACTCAAATTTCTTTTAGTCAAAGCACATGACTATCATCTCCCATTCTCCTTCCCCTACCCCGCATCAGATTTCCTGAAAAGGTTCCACAGTGGTATAATTTGGCTTTTGTCCTCCCCCTTCTCACCTGTATGGTGCTGCTAACTTCTGTACATAATGTCATTCCTTTTCTTTCTTGTCCCCTCTTCTAAGCAGGCTGCTATTTCTCTACAATCTCTTTAATAATGATATTACTTTTCACACCCAAATTCCTTCTTTTTTTTACTCAAATGTCCCTTCCTAAATGTTCTCCAAACACCCAGCTATAGTGAGCAATGATCTGTTGAGTGTATACTGATATGCTGATACTACTGAATAGCCAAGTGCTAATATTCTTATGCTATGTTGGTAGTATGCTGACAATGAAATGAATGTTTCTTGAACAGAAGATATCTATATGTCCTTCTCAGCCTACCCAAACCTGAAATCATCCCTATCAATCCTTCTTCTCTTTTTATGGTTCCTATCTCAGTAAACTGTAGGTCTCTGAATTAGAAAAAAATAAAGAGTATCCTTGATTTTTTTCTGTGCTTTTACCATGTCCCATTTAACAAATCAAAGGGTTCTATTGGTAATATTACCTAATTATTGCTTGTGGTAATTAATGTCTATCTATTTGAACTATTTTGTTTAATTAGATAACATTAATTGCACATTTGAGTGCTCTGCCTCTAACATTGTTTGTCTTCAAATGGGTCAACTTTAAGCAAGAAGATCACTGCTTTTCTTAAGTCTTCCGGTGTTTCTTATGATAAATTCTGACCTTAAATTGATTTGTGAGTTGCTTTTAGATCTGACTGCTAATGTCTCTCAGGTTTTCCTTCTTTCCCACGTGTAGGACATGCTTCTTTTCTTTTGGTCTTTCTCCTTTGATAAAACTTTGAATCTGTACTGGAAAACACTATCTTGTCCTCGGGCTCTGTCCTTTATCTTATAAAATGACTTGTTTAGCCTCTATCTATATTCATATCCTAGTTTAAATGATATTTTTTCTGTTATGATTTCCCTGATTGCTCCCTCCTACTATGTTAAATGTTTATGCTATTCACTTGGTTGCAGGCTAAGTGCCTTGAAAGCAGAAGTTGAGATGGAGATTGGTGTATTAATTATTCTGGATCATTTCTAGTGGAAGCAAAGAACCAGGATTTGTCGAACTATGATGTAGACAGGATAAAGCCTCAGCCAATTTAATAGCATGCCCTTAAATAAGTATTGTCTGCTGAAGATTTCTGTTAGGCTACAAGATCTGAATCTTGCTCCTTTCTCTTTGTCTCCTTGCTGAATGTATGCTGCCTCTGGATGAATATGACTTTGTATCAGGCAGCTCAGAGCAGCTAGCGCAGAGAGAAATTCGTGACAGCTAAAGTATGGACAGCTGTCCCATAAGGACACTCCCCACAGCTGCTCAGCATATTCCTCCATGGAAGCAAATCTGGGGAGTGTACTGCCATCTGCCACGCTCTCTATCAGAACACCATACCATTGTGCCTCATCTGATTTGCTTTTCGATAGTTAGACTCAGCTTCCCATAAGCTTCATAAAATAATGAGAAATCCTGCCTCACTCATCTCTGCGTTTTCAGTACATAGCATTGATTTGACACCCAGTTGTTATTCATGTGATGTTTGATAAACCATTGGATTTAGGAATGCATTTTGTGAACAGTTTTTTTCCTGGCTATTGAAAATTTCCTTTCATTTTTGCCCAGCTCTTTGTCTTGATTTAGGATCACTATCATCAAAAGTAACAAATTTAGGGCAACACTGCCATTTATTTCTGGACAAAAACTGAGATTTATAGAAATAAAACTGTATGCAGAACTGCAGAGCATTGACTGTAGTATGGAGAATTTATTTCAAACATAAATAACTCAAGCAGCTTCCTGTGTTTCTGTCTGGTCTCCCTGTCCTTCTCAATTACTAATTTCATTTGATGAGAAAATCTTTTAAGTACTAATACTATCTAGAACACTTTGTTATTTTTTAGTTTTCATTCTTCCTGACTAAAAGAGGACATTCAGTGATCAACCGTGAAAAAGGTTGCCAAAAATCTCAGCCTAAGGACATTTGCAGGGGTATTTTGTTCATTTCACACAGTTTAGTAAAGCTGTTGCCAACACTTAAAAAATTGGCCAACATCACATAATTTAGAGTTCCAGTTACTTTTGAAAAAAAATCAGACAGTCAGGAAACCCTATATGTACATTTCCACTTGCCAAAAATTGGGGTAGAGAACATGTAATCAATTAGCTCTTTAGATAGGGCTTAAATTCACCATTTAGTTAGTGTTTCTACAAGTCTGTATCACTTCCTGTTCCCACTGGAGTTCCTTACAGGTTATTGCAGGTTCTTGTGGGTATAGTACTTGACTTTGAAGGGTATCTGAGAGGGTGGTTCTTGGAGAGGAGTCTTGTGAAGGGGCTCTGACAAAGACAACATCAGGCAAGTTAGTAGAGTATCAGTGAGTTGACATTTTTGTGGGAACTACTATAAAATGGAGGTTTGCTTTTAAATAGCACTAAAAAGATTAATGAGGGCCCATTCCATTTTTGAAGTTGCTGTAATGACGTTTGCTGTTCACTGAGCATATGTTGGCTTCATTAGGAGTGATCCTGTGTTCATTTTACTTCTATAGAACTAAAATGATCAGTATTCTTGTTGAGAGTTATTGGGGTTCATTCATTCAAGTGCTGCCCACAAATCTGTCAGTCTAAGAGGCCTAACTAAAGAACACCTTCAACAAACACAACCTTTCCCAATGCTGGGCAGTTCTTTCTCCTGATGCTGAATCTTAGCCTGTTTAGAGGAAAAAGTCTTAAGAGACATTTCCTTAATACTGCTAGTGCTGACAGATTCTCCACGGGAATAACAGTTACTGGAAAGCAGATGGCCATCACCTTCAAGAGCCACCTGGAATTAGCCTTTACACAGCCTACTTCTCTATCTCAGTGCTTCATGAGCCCAGAATACCAAAGAATTCAGTAGAGTTTGGCTGATATGTTTTAAGTTTTCTGTTTTACTTTATCATACTGTTGTGTGTTTCATTCACAATGTATCTTTATTGTAAAACAATGGCACTTGTTCCCAATCAGATGATTCAACTCTGATGGTTATTCTTCAAGCTGTGTGATGCTATTATTTATGCTAGTGAGGTGCTTAGTCTGAAACACATAGGTCCTTTGATTTTAGGTTGAACTATATACCAATAAATTTTCTTTATTACCTTTAAATACTGCCATTTACCTGAATGGATTTACATACTTAGACTTTGATCACACAAAAAATAGTCAACAATTGTGGCCCCAGAACAGAAAGGACATGAAAAGACCTCAGGAATGTTCATTACTATCTGGGGGAGCAGACAGAGGATAGCCACTCCTAACTCATGGGCAGAGTTCACAGTTTAACACATTGCAGAAGGAGGCTAACTGATCGGGTTTCTTTTCAAACAGGACTTAAAACAGAGCTCTTCCAGGCATGATCTTGAAGGCCTACAGATAGCAACTACAATTACTGTATCAGAAAGAGGCATGCAGAGATCACGCTGTGGAGACTGTGCACCCTTACTACTGAGAATGTTTTGAAAACTTTAGTGTCTTGATGCTGCTATAATTGCTGAACATGAGAAGGGTCAAGAAATTCTGGAGTCAGACAAGTTGGCCCTGAAAAGCACTGTAACATCACTAACTGATAATTCATCTTTCCTAAAAACTCTGACTCTATATTTTCAGCAATGTTAGTGATGTGATCTGGGTTTGCAGTCAGTTTATGGTCTTCTACAAACATTTGTAGGTCATCAGACTCACAGAACTGTAAATTCCACAGTGCTGAAACTGTCTTCACACAAGCATAGATGCTGCTATAAGCCTCTTCACAGTTATGATTTGGGAAACCTTGAGATATTCCAGGTTGGGTTGGTGACATTGTGACTTTCTTCTTGATATTCCACCAGGATATTTGATTATTGCCACCTTTCCATATTGGCCATAGAGACATTCCATTATTCAGGTTATAACCAGTAATGTCCAAAATAGTAGGTTGGGACAAGCATCACACTTATCTCATTTGGTTTGATCTCAGGCCCTTGGACCAAGTGAAGAACTTTGATATGAAACTCACACAGCTGTCTTTAGTCTATTGGCAAAGAAAACTGTCCCATATGATAGCCATTGTAGGAGGTTAAAACAAAAAGTGTATGTGTTCTGCGTTCCCCAGTGAATCCCAGTCTCTTGATCTGTTTCTTTGCAAGGTCATTAACTGAGAACAGAGTTTGCCACCTTTTCCTAAATGCATTATCTAAATATTGCATTGTCATTCATTTCTTGGCATGCCTTATTAACAAATGCTTGTTCATTCCATGGATGTTGAAGTACTTGTTTCTTGGTGCAAAGACATTCTGGAATGTCTTCTGCTATTGAGATGCAGATGTCCAAGGCTAATATGGTACTGGAGAGGAGATCATCATGAAGAATGACTCAGAGGTAGATTTGTAGTCTAGAAAGCCCAGGGGACATCAGCCAGGGAACTGTCTGTCTGGTGTTTTCACCATTCTTACATGTCTTCCCATTGATAGATAGGGTGTAATTGCAGTTTCTAACATTCTTTTGCAAAGCACACCAGTAACTCCAGCTCAGAGGAACATGTTCTAATCCACCTGCAACTAAGGATCCATATTCATTTAAATATTTCACTGCAAAAAAAGGTTTGGTAACCACACATGGACCTGAATAGTGATGAGAAAGTATTCGGCTTCTGGTTTTCTGCCAAGATGTGCTTCTACAGTTTCCCTCCTTAGTATAGTTAATAATGTGATGATTATGTAGGTACTTTCCTGACAAGATACAGACTTTGCTGGAGCAGTGTTATCAATTGTGTCTAGATATCCCCCTAAAGCCTCATGAAATCATGTGAAGACACACTTTTCAGAGAGTGCTGAATCTCGAGTTTGTGATTGATTCATGGTCCAAAGATGGGTTTAAGGGTGTGAGTACTACACTTGCCCTAGAGTGCGTAGCCCACATACAATAGAAGAGACAGAAAGAGGCTTGTCCCTTATCTCTCTCTTGTTGCTTTTGCTGTCTTCCACCACTGGTTGCCCCTCTGCCATGAGCCACCCTACCTTGGAGTAAGTGGATAATGAACTGAAACCTCTACAAACTGAGAGCTAAATCTTTCCTCCTTTGAGTGTGATGTATTTTGTCTCACCAACAAGAAGAGTAACTAACACAGGCAGCAAAGAGATCTTGGTGCAGAAGTGCTAGAGAAAATCATCCCCATCTCTCCAATGAGAGTCTTGGTTTTCTTTAGTGGTGTCATGCCACCAAGTATGTTTTCCTGGTTATCAGTGAGAACCAGTGCCTGAAGTTCCTAGACAATCACTCAACTGGAGGATTGGTAATGACCCTGGGCTGCAGGCCCCTCTGGGGACCACTTGGAGCCCCAGGCAGAAGCTGGATGGCTGAGAGTGCTCACCCTCAGAGTGGGTGAAGAGACACATGGGCGACCAAACAGCCAGAGCCCTAAGAGCTGCCAGAAGAAAAGACTGTACTTGTTACGTTTTACTGGTTATCAATCACATCTCTCCACAATTCCACTGTAGTGAAATGAATTTCATGGTACCTAGGAATCCATTTTGTGAGAAACGAACTTATAACTAATGACAAATTCAGGATTAAAAATATTTTGATGATTTAGGGTTACTAATCTAAGTCTGTATTGTCATGTGCTTTGCCTAGCACATTCCACTAGATCAATGAAAGTCCAGTTGTTAAGCCAATGATTTGAAACTAAACAAATTTGTTTCTTTTATTAACCAATAAAACTATTAATAATAAGCATGAATTCTGTAGGTCCCCTAATCATGCATGAAATATCTATGACAAACATTAAATCAGCAAAAGGAGTTCTTAATGCTTTCTTTATATCAAATTGCTTATAGCAGCTCATGCAAATCAATGCTGAACCTGAACACAGTTGGGAAGGTAAATCTGTAAAAATTGTCTTTCTGTATGTTAAATGAAGCAGAAACAATTTCTAGTTTGAAAGTCTTCTGTTTCAGTTATCTATACCAGTGTTTTTTTTTTTTCCACTATGATGGTGCTTCAATATTAGCATTGGAAATTCAATGTAACTTATAAAGTGTTATTTAAATCAGAATAACACATTATGAATTTAAGTTGAAAAAAGGTACATATAGATAATAGGAGAGTTCACAGTGGTATAAAATACACAGTAAAATTTTTATCAAATTAGGAGAGAATTTACGAGATGTAAAAGAGAATTTAGATTTACTAGACACAAAGAAATTTTAAAGCAGGGGCCCACCCACCAAGGTTATAGAAGTTGGAAGACATCTGGGATCCTTTCTGAGTTTCTTAGATTTCTTTGATGTCTGTTTTCTTAAATTCTTCTATTGATGGTAGAGACCTAACCTCTGATTTGTATTTGCTGAGCCAATTCTTTCAACTTTCATCCCTCAGATATTTTTTAGCTACACATGTGGTTCTAAAAAGTTTAAAGGCCCAAATCTAGGCCAAAATACTTCCATGTGATCAATTTGAATTCTTTATGAGCAGTGTCTAGACATTTTTTTTGAAGCTCTGTCCCACGACATTGGGCATGACTGATCCTACACCATTGGGTATAACAAAGAGAAAAAATTTCAATAGCTGTGTATTCGGATATAAAATATAGAGCCCATACTGGCCTACACTTTTGATCCCAATACTCTTAAGAGACTGAAGCAAGAGGATTGAAAATGTGAACACAGTCTGAACAGCTCAGTGACTTAGGAAGAACTTGTCTCAAAAAGTCTTTTGAAAAAGACTGTAGATGTAGCTTAGTAGGAAGGCCCTGAGTTCAGTCCCCAGCGGGTGGTAGTGAACAGGTAGGACCATGGAACAGAAATGGAGTGGGGAGGGAAAGAAAAGAAAAAACTGGGGCAAAGTCTGAGTCAAATGATTCTATTCACGCTAAAATTCTTCTAGATATTCCTTACAAAAATGCTACGATGACCCTGAAAGTATTAAATGAGTTACTTTGTCTTTAGCACATGGCAGAATAAAATAACTGATATATTTTACTGATTAAAACCCAGTTTAATACGGTTTTCATGTGAAGCCTATTATTTCATCCTCAAAGGCTTTGGTTCTTTAGAAAATGCCAAAGCCTGTGATGTTTAAAATGATGTCTATGAAGTCATTATAGTCCTTGTATCAAGAAATGAAGCTTAATTCTGTGGAATTAGTGACCCACTTCTAATAAGTCGAGAAAAACAAAGTGGTAGTATGCAACTCTTGGGACTAGGTTACACAGACACTGAAACTTTCTTCTTGCTCTTTCACTTCACTGGCTTTGCAAGAAAGCAGTTGCTGTGTCAAGTGGGGCCTGTGGAGTGCATGTGATGAGCAAGTGAGGCTGCTGGCCACACCCCTCCAGAAGCTGAGGCTTCCTGCTAATAGTAATGGGACTGAATGACCTTGCAAGGGAAGCCTCCATCTCCAGCCAATCTTCAGAAGCCAGCAGCCCTGGCTCATGTCTTGCCTACATTCTCAAGAGGCCCTGAGCCAGAACCATTCTGCCAAATGACTCCCAAGTTTCTGAGCAATGGAAACTGTAAGATAATAATGTTTTTGGCTTTTAGATGCTAATTTTGGGGATAATTTGTTACATGGCAATAGATAGGTAACTGAAGTATACAGAAAGCTCTGTGATGGTAAAAGTGTTACTTTTGCAAGAAAAATTTAAACTGAAAGAATGTGGTGGTCTTATAGGTTGAGAACACATGTGGTATTTCTACTTTGTAAAGGAAAAGACTCCACAGTCTGAAGGCTTGTTTTCCCTAGTGCAGCAAGAACTGCCAGGTACACTCGCTGACCTCAGTCCTTAAATATCAAGAAGAATGTACTTAAAAGAAACAGGGCTTCAGTTGCCCATGTTCAAGAATTTTGTGAAGAAATGTGAGGAAAATATGAGACTTTTTTATTTTTAAGGTCCAATATTTCTGGCTTTCTAGAAAAAATATTTTTTAAGGTACTGCCAGAGGGCCTCTTCTTTTAATATATTTCTAAAACACAAAAATAAAACCTACTCAGAAATATTTTCAGATAAACTTACTAATGATCTGGCTGAACTGGTGTGAGTTCTCGGACAAATAAAGGAGCACTGTCTTAATCAAGAAGATTCTTTTTTTATAAATCCTAATAAAAATTACTAGCCATTTTAGGTAGAATATCATTGTGTAAGAGGAGACTGGCAAAAAAGTATATATTTCTATACAATGTGTGTATGTGTGTGTATGTATGATATAAATCAGAAGACATTAAAAAACATCAATTTGTAGCTAGTATTGTTCAATTTGATCCTATTTTTTTTCCCTCCATAATGAAATCCAGGTCAAAGATGGTTTCATTGCCTTGAGGATGAAGACACTGATGTGATACGTATTCAATTCAAAAGTTTCTAAGTCATACTGAATTTTGTTGATGTGCTATGTCAAGAAACAAGTTGGCACAAACCAAAAAAATGTCACTCAGGTGCCTATGTTAAAGTTAACTTTACAATTTTAAGCTTTTGTTCAAGCACAGCAACCTTTATTTAGAATTTGACCTTTTGAGAAGAATCAAAGTTTTATTGCACTTGAATTTAATTCTTTTCTTAAAAAAGAAAATGGCTAAATTCTCTTGAAAGCAGGAAGTGAAGGGAGGGTTTAGCATGATGAAGATTAGTTTTCTTTCTTCTGTGAAATTCATGTCTGGTAAAATGTGCTCTAGCATGGAAAGCCCCACTGTTTTCACCAAAATAATCTCAAAGTGATCTTTGACCCTTGAAGTTTAATAACATCTGCTGACACATTTTATTTCTTTTTTTTCTCTTTGGAAGCACTTACAGAGGTCAATGAAATTTCACCAAGTTCAGCTCCATTTCACTGGAAAACTTACTCATTGATTGCCTTGGATTAACAAATTGGTAAATTAAATTTCAACAAGAGCGATTTGCTGTTCTATGACAAACATTTTTAATGCAAATGAGATATGTCAGATGGTAGTTACACTGACACAACTACTGTCACTGAGATGAAACTTTGCATTAAATATATGCTTAAATTTTGAAAGACAAACGTATCATATTCTTTAGGCAAATATTAATTCTCTGCTTTAGAAGTTAGGGGTGAAGTCCTACTATCTTTATTAGGAATGCTGCAATGACGTACCAGACAATGTCTATAAAGGATTAAGCAGCATATTCTCTTGTTCACTATCTTCCTTCTACAAGGCATCCCAGAAACCTCACATGATTAAATATTTAAAAGCAGAATGTATTAAAAATCTGTAAAACATATCATATTGTATGTATGAAATTAATGCATCTGGAATAAGTCAGCGGCAATAATTTAGTGATGTACTTGTTTAAGCTCAAAACCTGTTATACAGTTTTATGTTAACAAGGCAGCTTATATTAAAGTTAGAATAGCATGAAACACATTTGCTTATACTCCTTCACAGGAAGTGTTTGGAGAAGACGCCCAATGAGTCATTTTGTTGTTGAACAAGGGGAGCTCTTAGCAATTTAACCATGAACAGAGTTTTTCCTCCCCCTTGAAAAGAGTAACTCTGTGTAAATTGGATGCCATCTCATAGCTCATCAGTGAGGTAGGTTGCATATTGATATAGGAGAAAGAAACTCCCAGCCTACTAGATGTCAGGTAAAAGTTCGTGTACTCTAAAATTGAAGAATGAATTTCAGGAGCAATGGAGGTTAAGAGCAGAATATATTTATTGAGAGAAACAAAGCTTCTGTCTGAAAGAGACAGAAGGGGTCCGGAGCAGGTGGCCAAAGACTTTGTCTTTTCTAGGGACTTTTATAGAGTAAAACCACAAAGTGAGGGAGGTTCAAGGTGGGAAAAATGGGAACTGGCAAGGTGGGCATAATGTGGGACAGAACTATGGCCAACCAATGAGGTCAGGTGCTCAGGTAAAATTGATTAAATCAGGGACAAATAGGGAAGTCACCTAGCAAGCTGGCACGCACAAAAAGCAGCGACTTTTCATGTAGGGGGTTGGGATGCTGACTCCTGGCTTCCTCAGGGTGATAGAGACCTATTTAAAATATCAATTCCTGGGGATTTAGCTCAGTGGCATAAGTGTCTGCCTGGCAGGAGCAAGATTGTGAAAAAAAAAAAAAGTGGGGGAGAGCAGAAATATAGCTCAGCAGTATAAATACCTGCCTGGCAAGTGCAAGGTCCTGAGTTGGATGCCTGGTACCAAACAAACAAACAATAGAATATCAATCCCTGATGCTTATCCTTAGGAAGTGTGTGGGTACATTTGATTTATCTTTTGTCTTGAGATTTGGCCCATAGTGAATGTGTCTATCTCCCCAACAGTTGCAAGGTATCTGGCCTTCTGCATTGACCCCTTTGAGGGCCTAGCCCTGTCTGACTGCCTATAGTATTTATATCTAACTCAGTTGCTTGTAACAATATAAAATACATTTTCTCTCTTTTTGTTTTTTTGGTTTAGCTTTGCCAGATGACAAGCCTATTTTAATTCAAAATAAAACAAAATATTTTACTCTAATATTAAAAGAGGAAAGATTTGTAAGTGAAAACTAACATGCACATTGATATTTCACATATCAATTTTTCTTTTTATTTAAAGGGACAATCCTATTTCAAACAGCACTTTAATTGTTTATATTCCTTTTTCCCTCAAAAGTTCCTGGAAATCCCAGTTCAGCTCTCATGGTCAGTGTAGTGTTGCCTTGGGTCTACATGTATCTTTTTAAAACCCATTTCAAAACCCATAATTGAAAGATTTGGGAGCCTAATTTCTATATACTTTTGTAAGTAATTCTTTTGGTTATGATGACTTGAGGCAATTTCTAGTTTTAGTTCTTGTCTTAGGAAAGCGCATTTGTTAGTTTGATTATAAAAATGAATGTGCTTTTTATAGAAATAGATGGCACAAGCTTAAATATCACATTCATTCTCTTAAATGAAAAATCAAAAATGTAAATAAATTAAAGAGCAAAATAAAAGGTAGATAATAGGAAACATTCATTCTCTTAAATGAAAAATCAAAAATGTAAATAAATTAAAGAGCAAAATAAAAGGTAGATAATAGGAAACAGGGAGATAGATCTTTTGCAAAAGAGAAGGGGACTAAGAGATATAGGGAGGAGAAAAGGAGAAGAGGTAAAGAGGGAAAAAGCCCCCAAAAGCATGAGTTGTGTACCTGACCAACTCCCTACGATGAATGAAATTCTTATGCACTGCAAATATGTAGTAATAAAAATGAAAATTAGAAAAGAAATACATCAAGAATTGACTACATGATCCAATGTATTTATTTAACAATTTGCTTGGTATTTTTATTCTGAATATTTTTTCAAAAATGCATCAGCACAATTGATTTTTGGAAAATAAAATAAGATTCTGTTATACCCTTGAATGTGAGATCATTCACTTATTACAAAGGATTTTTCATGTGCTTCATGGAGATTCTGCCATTGAGTTAAGCTGCATTGCTTTTTTTCAACTATTTAGATGTTTCACTTACTTTATATCTTTATTTAAAGAGCTTGTTCAGCATATTTTTCACTTTTTAAATTTTGATATATCATCCTTGCACAGATTTACTGCAGAAAGTATAAGTGAGATAAAGTAGGTAAATTATTCCTAAAACTTTTTCAAATAGTTGGTCCCACTTTTAATAGACTTCTTGATTTTTTTCCCTATGTAGTACCATGGCTTAGGCAATTAAGAACATTGGTGATAGACCTTTAAGTCTGACATTTGCTCAGCCACTGTGGTGGATGTGCATTATGTCATCACTGGGGAGCCCCTGACTGGCAATGATTGTACACTCTTTCTCAATTTCTACAATGTTAAATTGTGAAAATTATGAAAATCACATATTCGTATGGGACTATGCACAGAAGCATTGCTGTGTCATATGACAGTTTTATTTTTAATTTCTCTAGAAGCCTGCATACTGTATTCTTCAGCAGCTGTACTAATCTGTTGTCCCACCAACAGTATAGAAGAGTTTCCTTTTCTCTGCATACTCACCAATATTTGATATTTCTTTGTCTTTTGACAAGAATTATCCTAACAGGTGGAATATGATGTTTCATTGTGCTTTCGGTTACACTTCTTTGATGAGTACTGATGAGTATCTTTTCCTATACCTCTTGGCAATCTTCATGTATTCTTTGAAGAGATGACTATTTATGTCATTTGCCCATCTTTAAATTTCATTATTCATTTTTTAATGCTATTGAGTTGACTGAGTTCCCCACATGTTTTGAATTTCAACCTTTGCAAATACACAGTTTGCAAATATTTCCTCCCAATATATTGGCTGTCTTCTCAAATTTTTTTTTTTTTTTTTTTTTTTGTGGCACCGGGAATTGAACTCACAGCCTTGCGCCTGCCAGGGCAGGCGCTTAAGCCACTGAGCCAAACTCCCGGCCCTGGTTTTTTTTGAGGCAGGGTCGCACTATGTAGCTCAGGCCGGCCTTGCGCTCGCGTTGTAGCCCAAGCCGGCCTCGAACTCACAACGCTCCGCCTACCTCAGCCTCCCGAGTGCTGGGATTAAAGGCGTGCGCCACCACGCCCGGCTCTGTCTTCTCAAATTTTAATTACTTTCATTGCTGTACAGAACCTTTGTAGTTTTATTAAGCTGGAAATATTTTATTAAATGTATATCATTAAATTTTAAAATAATTTATAATACTTCATATATATTTTTATATAACCCACACATTATTTAAATGTTTGAAAACTTTTCTTAGAAACAATGAAACAATTGAAAATATTTTAAAATGTATGTGTGTCTTCAAAATGCATCAAAAAAGTTTTCAGTTTATATTTCTATGGAATAATATTGTCCTTTCTTAATAACAATGTAATTTCTCTTAATTGATATACTGCACTATGCATTTCTTTTGATGTCTCCCTTTCTGTTCGTAGTGTATGCCATCATTTCTAACTTGAAAAATTAGTCTTCTTATGAAAAATGCTAAGACTATTTATTTTGTGATAATAATGTTTAATAAAATTGTCCTGTTTTCCCTCTATCCACTTGAACATCCAACCTTTCCTGCCTGTTATCCTTCCTTCCTTTATTCTTTTTATTTCTTTTTTCAGTTTTAAACTTATAGCTCTCCTATATATCAATTTTATCTCATGGAGTCAGATATTTTCCTATATATTGACAAGATTTGTTTAGTTCCAAGAATCAGGCCATATTAATGATTTCTCTCTTTCCAATAAATATTTAGGAAATGGAAAAATAATTTAAACTGAGTTAAAAGTTAATTTTACTAATTTTACACACTTAAGACATGGATAATAATTTATTAATAGTTCTTTAAGAAAAATAAAAGAATAAATGCCGTTTCTTTGTTTCAAATGCTTCAGATTTAGACATTTAAAGAGACATTTCTATTTAATTAAGATGATATGAAATTAAAATGAATAATGAACTCATGGTGAATATTTTAAGATTTCTTGAAAGGCATACTAATAATTTTAAGTAGCCAGAAAATAAGAAATGTATCTCTACAAGCTGTGTCTGCACATTGGGTCACAAATGACAGAAAATAGTGATTTTTTTGTGCTATGCACACACACACACATCACATCAATGGTTCTTATATTATCTGTCCAGGTTCTCAAATAAAGGTATTTTACATAAACTATAGGTTGTGTGATCAATCACATTTGCTCAAATGAGCATTTCTTCAAGTAAACAAGCCTAGAGTAGGGACAGAATGTCAGATTGAAGCAAAAATGTGATTCTGCAAATTTCCAACCTATAAATCTGTAGGGCCATTCACGATTTACAAAGGTCCTGAGCATACACCTGCACAATTTTCCTCTACCACATGCGATACAGGCTTCTATCTCCAGAAAACAAAAAGGCATCTCACCACACACTGACTCTGTTTTCAGAATTTTCTTTTAACTTAGTACTTTGTGCATTAGAAAAGATGATGACGAGTCAGGCGTGGTGGCGCATGCCTTTAATCCCAGCACTCGGGAGGCTGAGGTAGGAGGAGCGTTGTGAGTTGGAGGCCGGCTTGGGCTACAATGCGAGTGCAAGACCGGCTTACACTACATAGTGCAACTCTGCCACAAAAAACTAGGGCCGCGAGTTTGGCTCAGTGGTTTAAGCGCCTGTGTAGCAGTTGCGAGGTTATGAGTTTGATCTCTAGTGCCACAAAAATAAATAAATAAATACAAATAAAATTGAAAAACAGTACATTATATTCTGAAATAAATGGGGAAATGCTTTTCCCTAGTAGAGATAAGTTATAAAGTAGTATATAGGAGATTTTGTAAGAACACAATCTCTAACAAAGTCATCCCTCCATGCCCGGCCTATTCAACTTGTCAAAGCTTCGTATTTCATTATGTGAGACAAGAAGACATTATCAGCATCCTAATGGGAAGTGAGAAAATTGAATGAGATAATTCATAGACAAAACTCATTCCTTCTTCTTCTTTTTTTTTTTTTCTCTTCACAAATTCATCAAAACAGGTCTAGATGATTTCATCTAGTAAACCTGGGACAGAAATCTTAAAAGAAATAACATCATCATTGGATATTTACAAGTATGATGGACTCAAAGAATCCTGTTAACATTTTTAAGTGAAAGCACAAAATCTACAGAGAATCTTTAAACTGTCACTGATCTACACACTCTTACAGTGAGACAAAGTGAAATGGTTACTGAAAATCAAAAGCTTATGATGGATAATACAAACACATAGCCCAAACACTAAAGCTGTGCTGTTAGAACATTAATAAATCCACTGAAGTCCTACTCTTATGTGATAAAATGAAAACCTAAAAAATAAAAGTGACAGATAGATACTTTTCCAAATTCTGGTAAATGCTAACAAGTGGTGAAAAACAAGAGTTGGTTAGTGTGTTTGAGATTTGACAATATTTTTTTCACCTGTAAATTGTTATTTTCTCTTCTCCTCTTGTTTTCTCTTTTTATTTTTTTCTCTTCTTCCTCTTCTCCCTGCTATAATGAATGCAACTCTTTCCCCCATGGTGTTGGGGATCAAACCCAGAGTCTTGTGCATACTAGGTAAGTGCTCTTGAACCCAAATAAAGTGTTTAGTGCAGACAATTTCACAATTGAAGCTCACTTTGATTAGATGTCTTTGAAGAAAATGGTGAAACTTTATGAGGAATCTCATCTATCACAATGCAATATTAATGAGTATGCAAGGAAACACATTTAAAAACAGGAGGCAGTTAATAGTGGTAATGAAAAAGCAATATAAATTGAAGATTAAACAAAAAGGAGACAGTTTTAAGGGACTTCTGCTGGATAACTTTGGATAAATTATAGATTAAAAGAAATAATGAATAAGGGATCATGACATTGTTGGTAAAATAAGAAACCACGAGTTCCTATAGACGTAAGTAAATAGAAGAGAATTAGCACCTTTCTTCACAGTAGAATCTTAATAAATACAAAAGAAATGATGGAGTTGAAAACTATTTAGAAATGTTGAGACAAATAAATGTTTGAATGATTCAGGATATTTTCATACCCTCAATTTATCAAATTGCTTATTCGTGACTAAGAGATAGACATTTAACATGGAGAAATGGGACGGCAGTCATTTTAGTGGCTGACTCATAAGTATCTAACTGTTATTTCTTGTTATGGTCATAGTCATTGTTAACAATAGAGGAAATAAAATGCTGAACGTTGCTTCTTGTTTTCTTAAGACATAGGCCTGAATCCCGTGAAAACATTTTCTGTGCATGCCTAGAGCCTTTGTAAACCATCAATAGTTCTACAAATGTAAATGGTGAGAATTTACATTTTTTTCTTTAGGGACATCCCACCCTATTCCAGGATTGTTTGCTTGGTGTAATACACATTTTATAACAAATGTGATCAGCCAAATAATCTACCTCACATTTTTGCATGTGAAAATCTGATCAGAAAATATAACCTTAAATTGCAGGAAGCTATTATACAAATAGTTTAGAGAAGCTATATGTAAGCAAGCCTGAATGAAACACATGTAGTTTACTCATTCTTGTAGATTTGATATATTGACTAGGCATGTAGTTGTGAACGAATTGTCCTGACAGGAAATGAGGTTCCTCCATGGAGACATTATATTTTTTTTCTTGCACTGCTTCTGTCTTAAATCCAGATTCATTGCCCTAGGAAAGGAACAGCATGAACTGCCTAGAACATGGAAATAATTGCTCAGCTTGAGTTTAAAAGCAGAGTTTCAAGTCTACAGTGTGACAAAGATTTTGAAAGCCTGGATTTTGTAAGAGAAAAATGTATTTTCTCAGACTTCTCTAAGTTGTTGTTCATAAGTCAACTCAAAGTCTAAAACATTAAGCTTAAAGAAAAGTATTGACAGACCATGCTGGGTTGAGGAAGAGAAAAGTGAGATAGTGCCTTGGGAGAATTGGCCATTCTGAGACTGGGAGGAGCAGACCGACAGCCAGCTAGCCAGCCTTTCTGGTAAGCCAGGCAGGCCACTTGGAGACCAGGAAGACAAAAGCCAGAAAGCACCTCCGGTGAGCCTACCAGTGCACAGGCTAAGAATTACCAACTTCCCCAACCCTGTATCTCCTGTAAGCTGCTGGCTAATTCGGAGGACAGGCTGAGTTGATAGCAACTGAGGTACAAAACGCAACTGAGTATTTATGTTGTTTGCTTGACTTTGCAGTCCTGGAGCCAGCAGTCTGAGCAACTATAGGGAGGATAACATTATGTCTGAGCAACAATGGGGAGATATAACAATTAGAGGGAATTTCCTTCTATCTTATTTTTGAAATCCGATATTTGTTCTCACTGTTTTGTTTTGTTCAATTAATTGTTTTGCTTTATTTAATATTCTGTTTTGATTGGTTTTATTCTGTTTTGGTTTGATTTTGCTATATCTGATGGAATGGACAACTACTGTGAAGATAACAAGATACACTATGGTAGCCATTGTTGTTTTCCTAGTATCCTACTTTGAAGTTCTGTACAAATTTCACTGCTTTGTTTTGATTTGATTTATTCTGTTGTGTTTTGTTGGGTTTTATTATCTTTAAAATAAAAAAAGAAAAAATATTTAAATGATAAAGTGAGACTATGATATAAAAGAAGGTTTTACTACCCATGAAGGAAGAAGCTTTTTGTGCCCTGAAGTAAGAGCCTTGTTATGGCTTAAATCTAAATATCTCCCCAAAGTTTCATGTGCTCATAAGTGGGGGTTTTGGAGGTGGCTGGATCTAGTGTGTGTGAATATGGATTAAGTTCTGGGTGTGGATGATGAGAAGGCCTACTCTGGTTGTGGCTAGCACCAACCAGTAGGCATGTATGTAGTCTGAAAGGCAGGCTCACTGCTGCTGCTGCTACTTCTTCCTGCCAGTCCTATCATAAACTGTTTCTCTTCTCACATTCCCCTCTGCCATACTGCCCTGCCTTGAAGTCAGCTTTATATGGATTAAAACCTCTAAAAGCTGTGAGCTAAAATAAATGTTTCCTCCTTTAATTTTGGGTATTGGATATTTTGCCTCAGCAATGAGAAAATAACTAAGACAAGCCTGTGTAATAACTTGATGAAATAAGGAAAACTAAATAATGTAGGGATATCCTAATTTCTATTTAAGAGTCAGTAATTCTAGGGAAGAAGGGATAAATATCCAGATAGGATTGAACAATTATGAGGATATTGATGTTAATAATCTGGGGAGGGCATCTTAGAGCAGTTTCACATATCCAATGGCTCCATGTTCAATATGGTTTCCAGTGTGACTTAAAACTAGAAGGGTAGCTAAAAGTGGTGCTTGGAATGTTGGAAATAAACCTAATCTCCTAGTTTACCACTTGCTCAGTCTGGTTCATGAATAAATTGAAGAGTTTCTAGACAGTGTAAGTACTGAAAGAACTAGTTATTGCCTTTGAGCAGGGAAGAAGGGAATGTAAAACACAGGAATCTCTCAAACAGAGGGAACATAATTGCTGAACCACAATGATAATAGAATTGTAAAAAGCTGCCAAATGCTTTTCTCATGTGGCTACATCAGTTTGCATGCTCATATCCTTAACAGAAGTTGGCATTGTCAGGGTTTTGGATTTTAGTTGTTCTAATAATTGTATAGTTGTAACTCATTGTTTTAATTTGTAATTCCTCATTGCCAAATGATATTGATCATCTCTTCATATGCTTGCTATCTATATCTTCTTTGATAGGTTATATAGTTGACTATTTTCTTGTTATTGATTGTTAAGAATTCTTTCTATGCTTTGGATATAGGTCCTTTATCAGATTTGGATTTTGTACATATTTCTTTCAAATATTTTGGCACTCTCTTAGATATTATGCCTGCTTAAAGACTTGAATTAACTCATTTGCCAGTACGTTGCACTCCCTTTTTATTCTTGATGTTTTCCTTTTCATATGGTCTGCTTTGTCTGAAATTAATATAGCTACTTGGGCTTTCTTTTGATTAGTGTTAACATGGCATGTATGCCATTTACTTTTAACCTAAATTTTTCATATTTAGTCTTTATACTTAAAGACTCATGAACTTGGTGTTATTTTTATCATTTCTAACTGTTTGTCTTATAATTCATGTATTTACATCATCACATTTGAAGTGATTATTGATGTATTTGAGATGATATAAAGAATATTTGTACATTTTCCTGTTCTGTTTGCACAGATTAAAATTTTTTTATTACTGTATGTTGCATTCCTTGTGGGGAATTGATACATATGCATAATATATCTTAATTTTTGTTTTCACCCACTTTTCCTTCCTTCTCTCCTCCCTCCACTCATTTCTTGTTTCACTTCGTTTTTTGTAGATGTCTGCAGTACATAATATTTACATTCCTTGTGTGGAGTTACTACACGTACGTAGCACATCTTAGTTTGTTTTCTCATCCCCTTTTCCTCCCATTGCTTATTGTCTTTCTCCTTTAGAGCTACCTCTATCATCTACCTTTTATTTTGCTCTTTATTTGTACTTTGGGGATTCTCATAAGAGAAACTGCAATATTTAACCTTCTTTGTCTGATTTATTTCACTTAACATTATGGTCTCAAAGTGTATTCATTTTCCTACAAGTAGCTAATCTTTCTTTTCCATGGCAGAATAACACTCTATTGTGTGTAAATCCACATTTTTATCATCCACTCATCTGTTGCTGGATATGTATGCTGCTTTCAAGATTTGACTACTATGGGTTGTGCTGCTATAACATGGGTATGCATATATCATTGTACTACATCCTTAAATCCTTTGGGAAGATACCTAGGAAGTGAATACTTGGGTCCAACGAAACTTTAATTTTAGTTCTTTGAGGAATCTGCATACCGATTTCCAAAGTGGTTGGAATACTTTACATTCCCTACCAACAGTATAGAAGGGTTCTTTTTAATACCTCACCCACATTTACTATCATTTAATTTGCTGACGATAGCCATTCTTTCTGAGATAAATGTGGAATCTCACTGTTGTTTTAATTTGCATTTTTCTAAAACAAATTAATGGTCAGATATCTTGAGCATTTCTCCATATATTTA
>RJWM01026188.1:0-28399 GCA_004363535.1 Dasyprocta punctata | reverse complement strand
TGCTCTTGCTCCTTTTACTTTGGCTGCTTTTGTTCGGTTGCTGCCTTGAAGTGCTGTCCCTGTGCCATGCCACCCTGCCTTGGAGCCAGCTGATTGTGGACTGAAACCTCCAAAAACTGTAAGCTAAATAAACCTTTCCTTCCCTAATTTTGGGTGTCAGGTGTTTTGTCTCAGCAACCAGTAAAAAGTAACCAAGACACCTATTATCTGTCTTTTATTTTGTTTTTTACATGTTTATATTTTAGGGTTTCTCATGTTAGAGAAACTATGTGATATTTAATCTTGTGTGTCTGATTTAACTCACTTAATATTATGGTCTCAAGATGTATCCATTTTCCTACAAATGACTCAAGTTTTCCTTCTCCTTGGCAGAGTAGTACTCCACTGTGTATGAGCACCACATTTTCGTTATCCATTCATATGTTGGTGGACATACTTTCAAGAAATAGCTTTTATAAATTGTGTTGGTATAAACATGGGCATGCTTATATCACTGTAATATCATGTCTTTAACTCTTTTGGGAAGATACCTAAAAAGAGAATAACTGGGTCAAATGGGAATTCTATTTTTAATTCTTTGAGAAACCTCCCACTGATTTCCATACTAGTTGTACTAGTTTACAGTCCCACCAAAAATTTAGAAGGGTTCCATCTCCCCAATCCCCCAAGACCTCACCAGCATTTGTTATTATCTGATTTCTTGATGAAAATCATTCTTTCTGGAGTAAGGTGGAATCTCAGTGCTGTTTTAATTTCCATTTGTGAATGGCTAGAGATGTTGAACATTTTAAAAATGTATTTACTGGCCATTTGTAATTCTTCTGAGAAGTGTCTACTCTTTTCAGTTGCCCATTTTATGATAGGCCATTTATTTTGGCATTGTCTTAGTTTTCTCTCATTGTTGAGACAAAATACCTGATGCTGAAAATTAAGAAAGGAAAGGTTTATTTCCTTCACAGTTTGTGGAGGTTTCAGTTCCTAATCAGCTGGTTCCACGGCAGGGTAGTATGGCACAGGGCCAACACTGCAAGGCAGCAGAAGACAGCAAAAGCAAAAATAACAAGAGCGGGGTGAGGGGTCAACCCTCTTTTCCTCTCTTATATTGTATGTATGCTCTCCATCCTAGCATGGGTCCTTTACACCCACACAATCTCCATGCCCTCCTGTTGCACAGACTCAGGATGTTTATGGAGTGAGAGCCCTGGTCCCTGCAGAGTCACTTAGTTAAACTTCTAAACTTCACAAGTTGACACAATGAACAACAATCTACAGCACTAAGGATATGTCCTGTACACTCCAGAATGTAGAACTGATGAGTTACTTAGTTAAGCTTTTAGACTTCTCAAGTTGACACAATGTATGAATCATAACTGGGGCAGGGGTCTAATTTTTTTGAATTATTTATATATTCTAGATATTATTCCTCTGTGCTAGGAAGAGCTGGAAAATTTTTTTCACGTTATGTAAGTTGCACTTCACTCTGTTGGTATTTCTTTTGCTGTGCAGAAGCTTTTTAATTTGATATGACCTCATTTGTTGCTTCTTGTTACTGTTTTTATACAGTTGGAGTTCTGTTCAGAAAATAGTTGCCTATGCCTATGTCTTGAAGTTTTACATATTTTATCTGCTAGCAGATTAAGTGTTTCTGTTTTAACATTTAGATCTTTGACCCATTTTTATTTTAGTTCACTACCTAAGAGAAATATGAGTTTAGATTCAATGTTCTGCAGTGTGGATAGCCAGTTTTCCCAGCACCATTTTTTTTTTATTTTAAAAAAGCAAAACAGAAAAAAATGTAGAATTAATACAGAATTAAAAAAAAACAGTAAGAAATCAATCTAGCCAATATATTACATATTGTTATCTTAGAAGTAGTTGTTCAAGTTATGAGATCTAGGCATATAAAATGATCAATAAAACAATGACAACATAAACTATTCTTTCCGATAAACTAACAGAGATTTAGTAATATAGTTATCTTGCATACTTATACATACATACAGTTATACATGTATATCTACAAACATAATCTTTTCCTTTCTTCCATTTCTTCTTTCCCCTATCCCAGCTGTTCTTTAATTTTGATCACTTTCTTCCCCTTTCCTTATTACAATATCTATTGTACATTTTGGATCTTATTACTCTTTTAGTTTTTTTCAATTGTTATTTATTTTTTTACACTAGGGAGACAATACAATATTTACAAATATGAGTCTGATTTATTTCACTTATGAGTATAGTCTCAAGTTGCCTTCATTTACCTATAAAAGACTCAAGATCATCCTTTTTTATAGCTGAGTAATATTCCATAGTATAAAAATACCACATCTTTCTCATCCATTCTGTGGTTGATGGGCATTTTGGTTGTTTCCAAGATTTAGCTCTTACAAATTTTGCTGCTGTAAACATGGGTGCACATATATCATTGTGACATGACACTTTCATTTTTTCTGGGAAAATACCCAGAAGGGGAATAGCTGAATTGAAAGGGATTTCCAATCCTAGTTTTTTGAGGAATCTCCATACTGATTTCCACAGTGTTCGCACCAGTCCACACTCCCACCAACAATGGAGAAGTGTTCCTTTTCCCCCATAGTCCCACCAACATTTATTATCAGTTGATTTCTTGGATGGCAGTCATTCCTTCTGGGGTGAGATGAAATCTCAATGTTGTTTTAATTTGCATTTCTCAAATGACCAGTGATGTTGAGCATCTCCTCGTGTATTTATTTGCCATTTGTATTCCTTCATCTGAGAAGTGTGTGTTCATTGCAGATGCCCATTTTTGGGTTGGGTCTTTGAATTTGGTGGGGCCTGATGTTTTTCAGTTCTTTATATGTTCTAGATGTAAGTCCTTTGTCTGAGGGACAGTTGGCTAAAATTCTTTCCAATTCTGTGAGCTTTCTGTTCACTTTATTGGTGATTTCTTTTGAAGTGCAAAAGCTTTTTAATAAAATGAGATCCAAGTTGTTGATTCTTTGAAGTACTTCCTGTGCAGTTTGCGTTTTGTTCATGAACTCTTTGCCTACCCCTATGTCTTCAAGGTTTTTACCTACCTTGTCTTCTAGTAAATTTAGTGTTTCTATTTTAATATTTAGATATTTGACCCATTTTGACTTTAGTTTAGTGCATGGTGATAGACATGGGTCTAGTTTCATTCCTCGGCATGTGGGAAGCCAATTTTTCCAACACCACTTATTGAAGAGGCTGTTTTTCTTCCAGTGAACATGTTTAGCCCTTTTGTCAAATATAAGGTGGCTGAGTGTCTTTGTAGTTGTATTTGCATCTTCTAATCTGTTGCATTGATCCTCAGGTCTATTTTTTTGCTAGTATCATGCTGATTTTATCACTGTAGCTTTGTAGTGTAATTTCAAGTCAGGGATTGAGATGCTTCCTGCCTTGCTTATTTTGCCTAGAATTGCCTTTGCTATTCCAGGTCTCTTCTGGTCCCAGATGAATTTTAGGAGTGTTTTCTCTCAATCTGTAAGGTATGTTAATGGTATTTTGATTGGGATTGCATTAAATCTGTAGAACAGTTTTGGGAGTATGGCCATTTTCACCATGTTGGCTCTCCTTAACCAAGAGCAAGGGATATCTTTCCATTTTCCAACATCCTCTTCAGTCTCCTTTGTTAGAGTACTATAATTTTCAGCATATAGGTCTTTTACATTCTTTGTTAAGTTGACTCCTAAATATTTCATTTTTTTGGATGGTACTGTGAAAGGTGTTATTTCCATAATTTCTCTCTCAGTGAGTTTGTTGTTTGTGTATAGGAATGCTATTGATTTTTGAGTGTTGACTTTGTATCCAGCTACACTGCTGAATTTGTTTATTAACTCTAGTAGCCTTTTGATGGAATTTTTAGGGTCTTCTATGGAGAATATCATGTCATCTGAAAATAGTGATAATTTAACTTCTTCTTTTCCTATCCTTATTCCTTTTATTTCTCGCTCTCATCTCATTGCTCTGGCTAATGTTTCCAGAACTATATTGAATAGGAGTGGTGATAGTGGACATCCTTGTCTTGTTCCTGATTTTAGAATGAGAGATTTCAGTTTTTGTCCATTTAGTGTAATGTTGGCTGTTGGTTTGTAATAGATGGCTTTTATCAGATTGAGGTAGATACCATCTATTCCAAGTTTCTGTAAAGTTCCCAGCACCACTTGTTGAAGAGGCTATCTTTTCTTCAGGGTATGTTTTTGGCCTCTTTGTCAAACATTTAATATCTGAATGTGTTGTTGCTCCGTATTGCTTTTGATGGGTTTCTTCTTGTTTTGTCTGAATTTTAGGATTGATTTCTGTATCTGTGAGCAATGCTAGTGGTATTTTGATTTGTAAGTATGTCCCTTACAACAAAATTTGTTTTTCCTACTCAAGAAAAGGAGATACCATTCCATTTTCCAGTATCCTCCTCAATCTTGTTTATCAGAGTGCTGTAGTTTTTATTATAGAGGTCTTTCACTTCCTTGTTTATTTTAATTCCTAAGAATTTAATTTTTCTTGATGTTATTGTAAATGGTGTTGTTTTCCTAATTTTTTCTCAGTGGGTTTATTATCAGTGTAAGTAATATTATTGATTTTTGTGTGTTGATTTTTTTAAATGAAAAAAGAATAAAAATGATACAGAATTTCAAAACAAATTAATAGGAGATTAACAATGGTTAATCTCTTGCATATTGTTATCTTCAAAGTAGTTGCTCAAATTGAAAGATATAGGCATAAAAAATGATCAAACAATGAAAGCACAAACTGTTCTTTTTGATAAACTAATAGAGATTAGAAGTATTCTTATTTCCCCACATCTCTGCCAACATTTGTTATTGGTTGATTTCATGACGACAACTATTCTTTTTGGAGTGAGATGGAATCTCAGTGTTGCTTTAATTTGCATTTCTCAAATGACCAGTGGTGTTGAACATTCATGTATTTACTTGCCATTTATATTTCTTCATCTGAGAAGTGTGTGTTCATCTCAGATGCCCAGTTTTGGATTGGGTCTTTGAATTTGGGAGGCCTGATTTTTAAAATTCATTATATATTCTAAGGTTTTTTTTTTTTTTTTTTTTTGTGGCACTGGGGATCGAACTCACAGCCTCACGCCTGCCAGACAGGCACTTAAGTCACTGAGCCAAACTCCCGGCTCATTATATATTCTAGATATTAGGTCTTTGTCTGAGAGGCAGTTGGCTAAAATTTTTTCCCATTCTGTGGGTTTTCTTTTCACTCTGTTGGTGATTTCATTTGATGAACAAAAACTTTTTACTAACATGAAATTCCAGTTGTTGATTCTTTGAAATACTTCCTGTATAGTTTGCATTTTGTTCATGAACTCTTTGCCTACCCTATGTCTTCAAGATTTATACCTACCTTATCTTCTTGTAGGTTTAGTGCTTGTTTTAATATTTAGACCTTTGATCCATTTTGAACTTTTGTTTAGTGCATGGTGATAGACATGCCTCTAGTTTTAGTTTTTGGCATGTGGAAAGCCAGTATTTCCAGCACCATTTATTAAAGTGGCTTACTTTCTTCCAGTGAATGTATTTGACCGCTTTGTCAAAGGTAAGGTGGCTGAATGTCCTTGTAGTTTTGTCAGCATCTTCTAATGTGTACTACTGATTGTCAGGCATTTTTTATTTATTTATTTATTGCCAGTACCATACTGATTTTATCACAGTGGCTTTATAGTATAATTTCAAGTCTGAAATTGTGATGCCTCCTGCCTTCCCTTTGTTGCTGGGGATTGCCTTTCCTATTCTAGGTCTCTTCTGGTTCCAAATGAATTTTAGGAATGTTTTCTCTAGATCTGTGAGATATACTAATGGTGCTTTCTGAGGGAATTGCCTTAAATATGTATAGCAGTTTTAGGAGTATCGCCATTTTCACAATGTTGGGTCTTCCTATCCTTGAGCAAGGGATATCTTTCCTTTTTTTTTTTTTTTTTGGTACTGGGGATCGAACTCATGACCTCGCGCTTGCCAGTATCTTTCCATTTTCTGATGTCCTTTTCAATCCCCTTTTTCAGCTTTCTGTAATTTTTCAATATATAGATCCTTTAAGTCCTTTATAGATTGATTCCTAAGTATTTCATTTTTTGGATGCCATTTTGAAAGGTATTATGTCCATAATTTCTCTCTCAGTGAGTTTGCTGTTTGTGTAAAGGAATGCTGTTGATTTTTGAGTGTTGACTAGCTGAATTTGCCTATTAATTCTAGTCTTTTGGTGGAGTTTTTGGGGTCTTCTCTGTAGAGTATCATGTCATCTGCAAGTAATGATAATTTAACTTATTGCTTTCATATTCATATTTCTTTTATTTATCTTTCTTGTCTAATTGCTCTGGATAATGTTTCCAGAACTATACTGAATAGGAATCATAATAGCAGACATCCTTTTCTTGTTCCTGATTTTAGAGTGGAAACTTTCAGTTTTTGCCCATTTAGTATGATGTAGGCTGTTGGTTTGTGATAGATGGCTTTTATCAGATTGAGGTAGAGACCATCTATTCTGATTTTATGTAGGGTTTTTTATCATGAATAAGTATTGGCTTTATCAAAAGCTCTTTCTGCATCTATTGAGATGATTATGTGATTTTTGTCTGGCTCTGTTGATATGGTGTATTATGTTTATTGATCTTTTTATTTCTACCCTTCTATGAGCTTTGCTCTTGACTTGCTCTTCTTTTTCTAGAAGCTTGAGGTGCAGCATTACATTGTTTATTTGTGCTCATTCTGTTTTCCTGATGTGAGAATTCACTGACATTAATTTCCCTCTTAGGACTGCTTTCATTTCATCCTACAACTTCCAGTGTATTGTATTTGCATTTTAATTTGAGTGTATATATTGTTTAATTTCTTCTTTAATTTCCTCTGTGACCCATTGGTTGTTCAGGAGAGTGCTATTTAATTTCCTTGTGTTTTTGGAGTTTTTGCAGTTTCTTTTGCCATTAATTTCCAATTTCATTGCACTATGGTCAGATAATATACATGGAATAATTTCAGTTCCTTAGCATTTACTTAAGTGTGTTCTATGGGCTAGTATGGTCTATGTCTTGTGTGCAGCTGAGAAGAATGTGTTCTGATGTTGGGTGGAACACTCTGTAAATGTCTACTAAGTCCATTTGTTCACCAGTTTGGTCTAGTTCTGTTATTTCTTTGCTGATTTTTTGTCTAGTTGATATTTCTCTTTGTGATAATGGGGTATTATGTTCCCCTATTACAATTGTGGTATAGCTATTTAATTTTTCATGTCTATTAATATTTATCATATATAGTTGGGTGCTCTTATATTTGGTGCATATGTATTTATGCTTGTTATCTCTTCCTCTTGCATATTCTTCCCTTAAGAAGTATGCAGTGACCTTCTTTATTTCTTTTGATAATTTTTGGTTTGAAGTTCACATTGTCTGCAAACAGAGTAGTTACCCCTACTTTTTTCTGGTTTCCTCTTTCATGGAGTATTGTTTTCCATCCTTGACTTTCAGTCTATGAGTTTCTTTTTGAGTTAAATGTGTTTCTTTTATACAGCATATTCTTGGATCTTGTTTCTTGATCCATTCTGCCAATTTGTTTCTTTTGAATGGTGAATTGAGGAAATTTACATTGATGGTTATAACTGATATATACTGGCTTATGTTTGTTATGCTGTTTTCCTATTGTTGGTTCCCTGCTTTTCCCCTCTGTGTAATTGCTTGCCCTGTGTGGTGGTTTCTTTCTGTTTTTGTTCTGGGAATTGTGATCATTTTTATGTTTATCTAGAATATATTTCAGTACTCTTCTAGGGTTGGTTTGTTGGACATGAATTTCTTCAGTTAGTCTTTGTCATGGAAGTATCTTATTTCTCCATTAATTTTGAAAGATAGTTTTGCAGGGTACATCAATCTGGGTTGGAAGTTGTTTTCTTTCAGTGCTTGAAATAGTTCACTCCAATCTCTTCTCAACTTGAGGGTTTGCGTTGAGAAGTTGGCTGTGATTCTAGTGGGCTTTCCTTTATAGGTGATCTGTTTGTTTTCTCTAACAACTTTTAGTATTTGCTTCTTGTGCTGAATTTCTGGGAACTTGATTATTGTATGTCCGTGTATAGATTTATTTTATTTATGGATCTTTATAGTTCTATATGCCTCATTTATGTGTATGTCACATTCTGTTCCAATGCTTGAGAAGTTTTCTGGTATTACTTCTGCAAATAGTTTTTTTTATGTTGTTTGTGTTGACCTCTCTTTTTTCATTGACACCTGTTAGTCTTATATTGTGTTTCTTTGTGACACTTGGAGCTGTCAAATTGTTATTTTATGCTCCCTTATTATTTTGAAGAGATCTTTCTTTTTGTGATTGCTAGCCATGATCTTTTCAAGGTCTCAAAAGCTATCTTCAGTTTCTTTCAAGCAGTTCTGCCAACTTTCAATGGAATTTTTGATTTTCTGAATATCTCTTTGAATCTGTTTCATGCATTCTATTTCTTTCATATATTGTTCATTCAAGGTTTCCATCATTTTCCTATGCTCTTGTTTTTTTTAAATCTATGCCTTCTCTAAGTATGCTGAGCAGTTCCTTCATTAAGGTTTTCTTTTCTTCTTTTACTTGAGAGATTATTTCTGATCTGATTTCCTCTATAGCCTCATGAATTTGTTTCTTTACTTCACTTGCTATCTTTTCAGAATTTTTATTTGTGTGTCTTCGAAATTCTTCTATATTGATGTCTTCTGTATTTATTCTGAATAGGCTGGTGGTCTGAGATTGCATTTTGCTTTTTCATCTTGTCATTTTCACCTCTTGATTCTTATTTTGATCTTTTTAGTCTCATTAGTTTTGCCTGTGTGTCGTGTGAGTGTTAGGGTCCACACACTGTAAATGTGGGGCCAGTCCCCTGAATTTCTCCTGTAGGATCAGTTGGGTGAGCCCTGGGTTCTTTCTTGGCTGACTGGCCTGGAAGTATTGATGTGGACCAACCCTTGACTTGTATTGTTACTCCTGCTTCAGACTTTTTCAGGTCACCAGATCCACCTGTCCATGTTGTATGCTCCAGCCAGGGCCCACTGTGACACTGGGGGTCTCACAGGTCTTCTCATGTTCCTTTAATGGAGGAAGGGGTCACTAGTGCTCTTGCCAGTGTGCCTCTGCTCTGGATGGAGAGAGGGCTTGCCTGCACTATCTCAGGCCCACTGAGGTCCTCTGGTAGAAGAGGGCTCACCAGCACACTCTTGGTGTTGAGTTTGTACTGTATCCACTTATGCTACTGATTTGGCTATTAATTCTAGAAGTCTTTCAGTAGAAATTTTTGTGTCTTCTATGTAGAAGATCATGTCATCTACAAATAATGTTAATTTAATTTCTTCCTTTACCATGTGTGTTGCTTTTATTTCTTTTTCTTGCCTGATTACTCAGCTAATGTTTCCAGTTGTATGTTGAAGAGGAGTGGTGATAGTGGACACCCTTGTCTGGTACCTAATTTTAGAGGGAAAGCTTTCTGCTTTCCCCCATTTATATGATGTTGGCTATTGCTTGTCAGAAATCACTTTTATTCAATTGAGATAATATCCTTCTATATACACTTTCTTCAGGGTTTTTGTCATGAAAAGATGTTGGATTTTGTCAGAGTCTTTTTCTGCGTCTATTGGGATGATCATGTAATTTTTGGCCTTGGTTTTGTTTATGTGATGTATTACACTTACTAATTTGCATATGTTGGACTATCTCTGCATCCCTGGAATCACACCTATTTGGTCATGGTACATGAACTTTTTGACAATTTATTGCATTCTGTCTGCCAGGATCTTGTTGAGAGCTTTTGTTCTTGTATTTATTAGAGAGATTGGTCATAATTTTCTTTTTTGGTTGACTCCTTATGTGGTTTTACAATTAGGGTAAGACTAGCTTCCAGCAGTAAATTGAAAGTACTCCTTCCCTTTGAATTTCATTAAAGAGTTTTAGGATTGATGGCATTATGTCTTCTATAAATTTCTTATAGAATTGAGTAGCGAATACAATGGGTCCTAGGCCTTTCTTAGTTGGTAGGTAGTGTTTATTACTACTTCAGTTTCATTGCCCATTAGTTAGTTGTTCAGGCTTTTTATATCTTCTGACTCAATTTTGGTAACTTGTATATGTCTAAAAATCTATTTCTTCTGACATCTCCAATTTTTTAGAGTACATATTTTCAAAGTAGTTACCAATAAAATTCTAAATCTTGGCGATGTCCATTGCGATTTTGCCTTTTGTATTTCTAATTACTTTTATGTAGGTCTTTTCTTTCTTTTTTTGGGTAAGATTTTCTAAGGATTTATCTATTTTGTTTATTCTTTCAAAAAACCCAGCTCTTTAATTCATTGATCCTTTGTAGTTGTCTCAATTTCATTAATTTCTGCTCTGATCTTTATACATTTGTTTCTTACACTAGGTTTGGATTTGAATTCTTTTTGTTTTTCAAGGACCTTCAGGTGCATCATTATGTTATTTATTTTGACTTGTTCTATTTTTCTGATGTGGTCATTCACAGCTATAAGCTACCTTCTTCAGACTCCTTCCTATAGGTTCTCAGACATTGTACTGACATGATAGATTGATTCTAGAATCTGTCTAAATTCTTGATTTCTTCTGTGACCCATTGATAATGCAAGTAGTATTGTTTAATTGCTTTATGTTTGCATAATTTATTTGAATTTTTTGCCATTAATTTCTAGTTATTTTGCTATGGTCTGATAATATGCATGGACTAATTTCAATTCTTTTGTATTTAATGAAGCATACCTTATGACCTAGCATGTGGTCTATTTTAGAGAAAGTCCCATGTGTTCCTGAGAAGAGTGTATATTGTGTTGTTGATGGGGGTAACACTTTGTAGATATATATTAAGTCCATTTGTTCAATGCTTTGGTTCAACTTTGATATTTATTTTTGTATAGTTAACCTATTTATCTGTGACAGTGAGGTATTGATGTACCCCACTATAATTGTGTTAATGTTCATCTGATCTTTTATGTCCAGTAGTGTTTGTCTTACGAAATCAAGTGAACTAGGGTTTTATGAATACATGTCCATAATTGTTATATCTTCCTTTTGATTCATTCCCTTAACCAGTACATAGTGACTATTATGCCTCTTCTGATCAGTTTTGGTTTAAAATGCACTTTCTTTGAAAATAAGATAGCGACTCCTGGTTATTTTGGGGTTCCTATTGTATACACTACTATTTTCCATCCTTTGGTTTTTCTTCTGCAAATTTCTGTTTGAGTTTAACGTGTTTCTTGAATACAACATATCATTAGGTTTTGTTTCATGTTTCATTCCATTCTGCCAATCAATATCTTTTGATCAGAGAATTGACACTCATTCACATTGAGAGTTATTACTGAAAGGTATTGACTTATTCCTGTCATTGCATTATTTTCCTGTTGCAGATTTCCAAATGTAACTGCTTACTTTTCCTGCTATATTCATTCTAACAGACTTTTTTTTTTTGGCATTGTTGACTTTATTGTCTCTTTTTAGGATGTCTTTCAGAGTGTTTTTTTTTTTTTTTTTTTTTTTTTTTTTGATTGTGGGTTTGGCAGTCATCAATTTCTTAAGGTGCTCTTTGTCATGGAAAGACCTTACTTCTTCATTAATTTAAATGATAGTTTTGCAGGATATATAAGTCTGGGATGGCAATTCTTTTCTTTTAGGGATTGAAACACTTCACTAAGTTCTTGTGAACTTTAAGTTTTGTGTTCAGAAGTTTCCTGTAATTCTAATGGGTTTGCGCTTGTAAGTGACTTGTTGCTTTTCTCTAGTAGCTTTTGTGACCGTGTCCTTTTATTGAACTTCTGTGTCATAGAGAAGTTCTTTTCTGATCATGGCTATTTAGATTGCTCCATGCCTCATTTATCTGAGTTTTTAATTCTTTTCCCATATTTGGAAAGTTTTCTACTATTGTTTCTGTAAACAGATTTTGTGCCATTTATGCTGTCTTCTCATTTTTCACTAATTCCAATTAATCTTAGATTAGTCTTTGCATCATTCAACACCTGTTGGATTCATTTCTCATGTTCTTCTATTGTTTTCAGTGTATCTCTGAGAAATTAGTCACAGGCATTAGTCATGCCTTCTCACACTCTGACCTCATGTTAGTCACTTCTGCTGCCCATGTTTTGATATAATATTTAAATCTCTGAATTTTCATCTGGTACCTTTTCATGGACTCTAATTCTTTGCTAAACTGGTCATTCATGTCTTATATCATTTAGTTTGCCTCATTTAGTTTTTCGTTAGTGTCTTCTATAAACTCCCTGATCAATTTAAAAAAAAAATTAAGCCCACTATCTGTTCATTTATATGTTCTTTGAACTCACTAAGCACATTGTTGATCAGTTTTTAATCTTTTCTATCATTTCGAATTATTTAACGCTGTGGTTTTTGATACCCCCTCCTCCAGTTGGGTATCCCAGGGATCAGCTTTGAGAGAGTTGGGATTTGGGGGATGCAGTTTGTTTCCTTGTCTTTTCATATTTCTATTGTGTTTTATTTTGTGTGTTGAAGTTTGCAGACACTTATAGTGAAAAGAATTTGTCACTATTGTTGGTATCTCTTTAGTTTCTGCTCTTTAATGATGTACTCTGGGCGTAGTTAACTATAGGCCTTCTGTCATTGGCTCAGAACTCAGCCTTCTGGAAATGGACTGAAGTATTGTTATCTTCCTTAGTCTTTAACCGTTACGTAAATCCATTCTTTGTCAATAGTATTCTTTGCTTGCTCTGTTCTGGATGACAATTTAAATGTAAAACTTCCTGCTTAATTTTAAAATTTTCTCATTTTTAAGTGTTTGCTGCCAGCATTTCTTCATTATCACACTTTATGTGTCTATTATAAGCATCATGCAATTGGATTTTCAAAATCCAACAAGAGAATTTTTATCTTTGGGTAGTCGATTGTTTTTATACTTATTAAGCTTATTAAAGTATTTGGAGTTATTTCTATCATCTCATTTTGTGGTTTTGATTTACTACACTTATATTAATTTTATTTCATTTCTTGCTTTGTGCTAGCCTGATCAAGTTTTAAAATTGTTTTCTTAAATGGCTTGGAAGTTCTAACTTTTCTTTTTATTAAGAGTTAACCTTACATCTTTGGTATGCACATTGGATTCAGTAAACTCCAGTTCAACTAATACTGGTATGCTCTCTAAACTATGGAAGACTTTGTCATTTTCATTTGTTCTATATTCTGTAAATTTTCTAATATTTTATTTTTACCTTAATTTCTAACCTCTTAAAAGTAGCCATTAATTTAATAATCTATGCTTATAGTAAACACTTTTTAAAGTTTAGTCATGTTTTCCAGTTTATTTCTTCACTCTGCCTCTTCTTATTGAATTCTGTTTATTTCTTCATTTTATTTTAATGGTTCTTTTAGCAATTAAACACTAGTGATAAACACTGCTTTTGCTTGTTTTAAGCTGTTTGAACTATTTAAGTTCCTTTCTTTGATTTCTTTAAACAAATAGGCAAAAAGTCTAGGATTGATAATTATTTTCTTTCATTTTGTAGTTATTATTCTGTAGTGGTCATGAAGTATTTTGGTTCATTATAGGTAATTTTGTTTAAAAAAGATCTAAGTATAATTCTTTGCCATTCATATAAATAATTTTCCTGTTTATTTTTGATTTAATGTGCTTTAAAACACAAAATAGTCATGTTTTTTCATTAGTTCTTGAAAAATTTCTGACTTCATCTCATTGATTACTGACCCTCTCTCCCACATTTTTATTTGTTTCTAAAAGAATGCTGGGCTTGACAATCTGACACGCATGTTTCTTCTCCATTCTCTGTTTTTTTTAAAATTTTCTTTATCTTTTTGTACTTCATTGTAGTGAGCATCTTATGTTGGTTATTTATCTTCATTCATTTGTCTCTTTAGTATTGCCTATCCACTTTCTAATCCAAGCTACTGAGTCCCATTGAGATAATTTCAATGTCCATATAATTCACATGAATAATTTCTCTTTGAATGTTTTTCAGATATGCTTATTATTATTTTCATGAGGTATTTTTCTTCGTTATAGTTTTGCACCTTCTTTAATTTTTTAAATATTCTTAAATACTACTATTTAATAGTCTCATTCACATTGTTCTGTTTTCTCAAATTGCTTGGGCGCTCATCCTTCCATTTCATGTGCCTTCTATCTTCCGTGGTGGATTATTTTTGTGTTTTGTGAGTTTAGATTTTAAATGTTTAGTCTTAAAAGTCCATGCTTATTTATATTACCTTTGAATGTAAATGCGTTCTCCTTTTCTGGCTGAGGTCTTGAGGGCCACAGTCACTCTACATGTACAAGTACTGAAGTAAAGAAACCGTGAAATTACGAATGCAGCGGTTTAAATAGAATGGTTTAAACATGGTTTAAACAGTGAATCCTCCCTCGCACCCCCAAGAGAGTGACACAAACTGAATCTCTGTAATGTAAACAAGAAGTAAGGGACGAGAAAGGGAAAGTGCCTGGACTCCTTTACTTTGGAATGTAAATAAATGTCTCTAGGGGGAAAGTAATACAACTGTCTCTAGATTTAAAATTAACATAATATCTCCACATTTCATTCTTCTTTGAAATGTAAACATATAGTGTAGAAGGTAAATCCCTCAGGACTTCTTTTACTGTGTATTCTGTCCTCATTTAACTTCCAAGGCTTGTCCTTTTACTCAGTTACTGGTAAAATGTTAGATAGTTCTAACAATGTTGATACATGAAAATGTTCATTTGTCATTAGTAATATCTGCAGTAGAATTCTTTTCCATTTTCCTACCCTACTATGTAACCTCACTTACAAGAATTTTCTTCCATACGATTTTGCTATGTCCCAGGGATAACACCAGGAAAATATTACTTTTTTAGAAGTTGAATGAGTGAATTGATGATTTCTTTAAAAAAAGAGTCTGGCAGACTAATTTGGCTAATGGGCATGTTCTGATTTCTCATTAGAATCTTTTTATGTAGTGTGGATATCAGGGAGAAAATATTACAGGCAAAAGGAACAGTAAATGCAAAGCTTTGTAAGAATGTTAGGGGGATAGTAGGACTGGAAGTGGTGTGTGATAAGAAGAATGTTAAGAGTAGAATTAGAGGTAGTGGGAAGGTAAACAGATATAATGGAGTTTTGTAGGCTTCAGCAAGGGCTTTGGATATTACACCAAATGAAATAGAAAACTACTAGAGGTCTTGGAACAGAGAAGAGACATGAGATCATTTTTTGTTTAAATAGGTCACTTTCACTCCTGTGTGTTTCATTATGTAGATGGATAGCTTATAGGCTAATCATGTTTAATACTGATTCTATTCATTCTGACCTCTTAAGTAAAAAAGTGGGCTTTTGTTTAGAGCTCTGTGGAAACTAGACTCTTAAGGCCATTCTAGAAGAGTCCTGAAGTAACACAGTGAATCTCTAGTCTGGCTCATCATGTACTGGAGCTGTGCACCTTGTACCCTAATCCCTTGCATATACCAGGGGAATGACTGCTGTACTCCTAACTGAAGAGTGCCAAGGTGGTGGGAGATAGCTGAAAGTCAAACTTTTTCCATGGTGTGATTGCTACAGTTGGATCCCCTTTGATCACTCCAGGGTAGGGACTGTCAGTTCTTTTAGGTACTTTAATAAACCTACAGCTCAGTACTGCAATTGGAATTTGATACTTAGTCCTGTTAGATCCTTGTTCATTAATTACATCAGAGCCCAAATGGTGAAGGGCAGTTTACACACTTGTCACTCCTTTCACTATAAAATTGCTGCAGTAAAACTGTTACAAAAGGCCCATTGTCTGATTGTTCTTGTTTGCCTAACAAGGAGCCAGAGATTGGGGCAGGGGTAGGATTATGGAGACCAATGAGGTGGCCATTGAAATCATTCAGGTGAAAGATGATGTCATCTTTGATGAAGGTAGTGATGCAGAACTGGTGAGGAGTAGATGTACTGAAACATCTAATGTTGTAGAAATCATGTAAGACAGAGATACTGCTTCACAAAGTTGAAGAATGAAATCACAGACAAACAGGAAATTAGGAGAAATTTTTTGAAAGTATAAGAAGACAAATAGCTCCTTGTTGGGAGGGATTCCAGAAAGTGGCTTGCCAGTGTGGTCTCTTTATCTGGGTCTTATATGGATAGACAGAGGATGGGAACCTGCCCATTTGCCCAGTGGTCACCTATCACAGGTGGCACCATGGGTTTAAAATGACCAGTTGTGACTCAAGCTCTCTAAACCAGTTACTCAGCATGTAGAGTTTAAAGGAAACTAAGCTTTAAAAGAAAGCCAGTTATTCTCTATTTTAAAATTTCTTTAAACCCCGTCTTGGATGTGGAGAGACTCCATTCCGTCTGATGAACTCCTTTCTAGTCAAAGTTCTAGTATGTATTCTTATTTTAACTCTTCATCATTTTTCTTGTATTTGCTTTTATGTTTCTAAGCTTAGCTATCCATATGGCTTGAATTAACTTCTAGCCTGGAGTACGTGTTATTTTATCTGTGAGGCTGACCAACCCAGACTCCATTTTAGTCCTCTTCCTTGTTACCCACATACTTGTAAGCTAAAGAACTAAACCATATCTTACATTTTCCTCTTTGAAGAAGTATTCCTAACTGCCATTAAGAAAGGGTTGGGACGACTACTGATTAGCTGCTTTGAGCTGTAGAGGGTTGGAGTAGAAGTGACAGTATGGAATATTCTTCCAATGGCCTAAGTAAGGGACCTATGATAGAAGTCTTGCTGGAGGTCCATAGTTATGGGCTTTCTTTAGAGGATCAGCCTAGTGGACCCTAATCTGGCATATTGTCATTGGCTCTATCTGCATGACAGTTTGGAGTTTGACAACGTTTAGATGAGAAGAAAGAATTTTACCAAGAGACTAAGAATGTGTAGTCCAAACATAAGAACCAGGATAAAATGCATATTTGGGTGATTAATGGAAGGAATCAAGTTCAGACACTGTTTTTAAGCGATTGGAATAGCCATTATACCCAGTTGGGTTCTAGAATGCCTGCTCATGGCAGTTATCTGTAAATCTGATAAATTTTTTTATTGTTTTAAAGTCTTCTTCTACTTGATGTACATTATTAATCTAAAGATAATAAGTCATTTATGAGTGTACAAATTTATCTGGTTTTGGCCATGAAGAAATTGAAGGCTCTGAAATTTTGAAGGATTATCTCCACTAAGGAATTTAGAAGATTTCTATTGTGCCTCTATAGCCATTACTGTGATCTTCCAGCCTTGTTGAATCATGATAGTCATAAGTTACAGGTGTAGCTGAGGACTGCCAGCAAGGGCCAGTGCAGTGTTTGGGGCCCCCTTTTTTATATGTAGCCTAGTTTTTTGTTTAATACTACTATAACTCTGTATATCTTTTGGTTATAATTTTCTGTAGGGCATTTAAGAACAAGTCTAAGTAAGACCTGTGTTGAACAAAATTAATCTCTCTCTTTGTGTTTGTCAAGGTCAGTTAAGGCTCCTCAGTTATTTTTGAGACCTTGTGAGGAGTCTCTTAGCTCCTCTATAGTTTTTGCTCTACCAGTGTCATCTGCATAGATGGCTCAGGGTCTTACTTGACCATATGGCTTCCCTTGGAAACATGGGGACATTTCCCTCTTAAGTGACCTAATTTTAGTACAGTATACTTTGGTTGACTTCTGTCCTCTGGGTCCAACAATTTTCCTGCTTGGGAGGTTGAGTGAACACAGTAATTGTAGGACCTCCATGCCTGGTGTTCCACCATGCCTGGACCCTGGCTAACCTTGAAGGGCAAAGGCCAAAATATTGCCTCTTTTCTTAGCCTGGGCATCATTTTTTAATTTTAGTTGGTTTTTTTTTTGCCTCTAAGTCTCATTTGTTAAATACCCAAGTTGATTACACAAATAGTGAAATGTAAGCAGTAGGTTTAGTTGTTACAACCCTATCTGGATATCAAATACATTAAAGTATAATCTTGTTATTGTCTCTGAAATATATTTAAATTTTCATTCTATCAGTTATCCTTATCCAGTTACAAAATATTAAATTACATAAAAACTCTCATCTAAATTATGTGAACTATATTTAAAAGGAAGAGTTGATAGAATTTGTGGGTGGATTAGAAATGAGAGAAAAAAAGGAGTTATAATAAATTCATGGTTCTTTTTTTGCCCAACTGGAAGACTTGAGGTTCTGTTTACTTAGGTAGGAGTAGTATGCATGCTTAGTAAGTGGAGTAATGAATGAGAAATAAATAGAAGATTTGAGAAAAATGTATATAAGCATGAGATTCTGTACCACTAATATACTGTGGGTAACTATAAGGTTCAGTAGGCCAGGGACTATTTTGTTTACTACTGGATAGGTTGTCCTTTGGTACCCATGGGAGATTTGTTCCAGGACCTCTGTGGATATGAAAATTGGAGAATAATCAAATTTCTTATATAAAATGGTACAGAATTAGTGTATAACCTATGAACATTCTCCTGTATACTTTAAATCAGCTCTGGATTACTTATAATACCTAACACAATGTAAATGCTTTATAAAAAGTTGTTATTTTGTACTGAGGGAATAATGACAAGAACAAAAGTCTGAGTGTGTTCTGTACAGGTGCAATATTTTTCCTCAATATTTTTTATCTGTGGTTGGTTGAATCTGTGTATGATGAACCTGCAGATACAGAGATACCAACTTTACATCTGGCAACTAATTTAGTACCTCATATGTTGTACAGCTTAATTCCCTCTCTCCCTGCGTGCACCTGTCAGCAACAGACTTAGCAATGTTGTTCCATGTTGTGTTTGATGGAATAAGGTGTGTATGTATGGCTGTTTTTCTCAAAACATGTAACTCGGAGGAAGAAAGTCCAGGCCTGTTGCAGTGACTCCACAATGTCGCCTATTTCCAGATTCCTATTATCTTCCATCCCATTGTTTATAATGCGTAACTTCTGTCCCAATTACTTGCCAGTTCCAGATGTCCAAGGACTCCTCTTACTCTCATAGTATTGCTATGTTATGGACTTCCGCAAGCATAGCAGGATAGTTAGATTGACGTGTAACAGAGATAACACAGGAGACTGCTAAGGTATTTTTGCCAAAGGTCAGTTTTCTTGTCTTCTCTTTACTTTTGAAAATAAGTTTTGTCACAGTTGTCAATATACTTGAAAGAAGAGAAAAGTCTGCTTTCCCTCTGAACTGTACATTTTCTGTTTCCTACACATTTTGGAAAGGATCCTGACACATTCAAATGGAGTTTATAATAAATTTGAAGTTCAAAAAAGAAACCAAGAAAGGGAATATGACAAGAAGGGTGTTCCACATTAAGTAGGAAGCAATGATCTTAATATAGATTTATTCTGCAGCTTTTCTTTTTATATGCTGAGTTTTCTAGTATGTACAACTTCTATGTGAGCCAAAGTCCAATTAAAATTACTGTTACTCTATAAATAGTACCACTTAGAAATAGAAGTTTCTAAAAATGTACTTGAAGTGGTTCTTTGAAAAATTATTCCTTTTTAGTGAAGGTCAACAAGTGAGCATCATCCAAATTAAGTTAGAGTAAAACTAAACAACCAAACGAAAATAAAAAGCCCAACCTTCTTCCATATAAAAACTTATTATAGTATTATCAACAATAAACCTCACAAGGAAACATAAATTACAACATACCTAATAGTAGTTTTAGTTTTTAAATGCACAAACTTGTAAGACTTTCCTTAAAGAGCATGAAACTAAAGTTTCTTTGTAAGAAAGCAATAGTCACTTGAAGAAAGGGGTTGTTATGACACATTATAGCCTCAGTATGTCCTTGGAAGAAATACTGTTTCCTGTTAACTTTGCAGCTGGCTTTATCTGTGTCTGTTATTCTAGCCTGCTGAATGATGTGGCAGATTTTTGGTGTCTGAGTTTATTTTTATTTTCTTATCTCAAATCTAGTTTCAGAGCCTCTATACACCATTTGAAAATTCAGAGAGAATTGAAGGAATTTCCAAATACTGAATACAGTCTTTTTGAAAGGAATAATTTGCCAGAACTAGTAAATTTGATGTTGTCTCTTACCAATATTCTATCTTGAATTATAAATTAATGGGTATTGTTTCCTGGTAGTGTTTTTAGATCAGTAGATCAGGAAAGTTATTTCTCAGTTTAGTAGGGTACATGAATGTGTAACAACTATTTTAGTTTGGAATATCTCATTTGAGTCTCAGTATGAACTTCTTAATTTTCATATTAGGAATTGGGACTAAGAAAGGCCAAATAATTTGCCCAAGGTCATGTAGCCGCAAAGATTTAGTGGCCTCTGTCTCATGACCTGCGCACTCCTCCATGCTGCCTCCAAGTACAAAGAATTCCTGGAGTTATCAGACATTTGGAAAAACATTTGCAAGGAGGGGGATTGATACCAGTTTGGAGAATAATTGCTTTTTCTCTTTGTCTCAAAAATCATTCTCTCCTCTTTAGTTTTATTGCTGTACAAATCTAACCTCAGTTGAAGTTCCAAAGTGAAAATACCTGTGGTTTCTCCAGTCCTTAAGATTTAACCTCTTGAATAGTTTTGTTTTGGAAATTTTAAACTTCGAATTTCCACATGAATGTCTAGGGGTAGCGACCAAAGGAATGTTAAGTTATTAAGTATAGATTAGTTTTCTGTAACCTCCATAAGAAACATCACAGACTGGATGGTTGACCAATAGAAATTTATCTTTTCACAATTCTGAACACCAGATCTGCTAGATGAAGGAGTCAGCAAGGTTGGGTTTCTTCTGAACCTCTTGGCTTGATTCAAGGCTGTATTCTTCTTGTATCTTCATATGGAGTTTCTCCTGTATCTGAATCCTAATCTATTATAGGATCACCAGTCATTAGAACAGGGCCTACCCTAAAGACCTGAACTCTGCAAATACAGTTACATTCTCCAAATATAGTCGTATTCCTCAAAGATCAAATCTCTGAGTATAGTCACATTCAGATATATTAAGAAGTAGGACTTCAACATACAATTTTTTTAAAGGGTATGTAATTTAGTCCATAACATATATATTGTTCATCAATATATTTCTGGGTCTATCAAAGTTTCTAAAATGTATTGTTCACTGAGTAAAGAAATGTAAGTCAAATCATAAGGGTCAGAGAAATTTGAAGACTTACGGTGAAATCTTGAGATTAGTTAGGCAACAGATAAGAACTTCAGTAGAGGATTAGGTTACAAGAATAGCTGAGATTTGAGGGGACAAATCATGAAATAACAGCTTTTGATTAATGCGTGGTTATAAAATTTTCAATGTTATTTTGGGAACAAAGGCAGAGTAAAATTAAGATTTCATAGCAGCCAAAATATTGGTGGTATGAAACCGCATAATGGAACTCCTTAACCCTCAGCATTTGCAATTTAAGATGATCTTCAAACTTTCTGGATATGTATATTCGACTTCAGTGTTTCACTCTTGTAGGCTACTGTTATGGTTTATACATTGTGTCAACTTGAGAAGTCTAGAAGCTTAATTAAGTAACTCAGCAGCTCTAAATCCTGGGGTGTAGAGCACAAGCAGTTACCTGTTCATTGTGTCAATTTGAGAAGGTCAGAAGTTTAACTGAGAGACTCAGCAGGGAGCCAGGGTTCTTACTTTGTAAATATCCTCAGTCTGTGCAAAGGAAAGCAAGGAGATTTGTGAATGCTACACCCACCCACTGTGTGTGTGTGTGTGTGTGTGTGTGTGTGTGTGTGTGAGACCTGTGTACAATAAGGGAGGAAAAGGAAGCTTGTTCTTGCCCCCTTTTACTCTGGCTGCTTTTGTTCTGCGGCTGCCTTGAAGTGCTGCCCCAGTGTCATGCCACCTTACCTTGGAGCTAACTGATTATGAACTGAAACCTCCAAAAACTGTAAGTTAAATAAACCTTTCCTTCCCTAGTTTTGCGTGTCAGGTGTTTTGTCTCAGCAACCAATGAAAAGTAATCAAGACAGCTACCAATATGGTGTGTAAAATTGCAAGAAATAAGAAAACAAAAGGGGAAATTTTTCATATGAATATTCAAATTTAGAAGTCTTTTTTTTTTTTTTTTTTTTTTTTTGCAGCACCAGGGATTGAACTCACAACCTTGTGCCTGCCAGGGCAGGCGCTTAAGGCACTGAGCCAAACTCCTGGCCCTGGTTTTTTGAGGCAGGGTCGCACAATGTAGCTCAGGCCAGCCTTGCTCTCGCATTGTAGCCCAAGCGGGCCTCGAACTCACAACGCTCCACCTACCTCAGCCTCCCGAGTGCTGGGATTAAAGGCGTGCGCCACCACGCCCAGCTACTAGAAGTCATTTTAGATGTACATAAAAGATTGAATTTAACAGCTACCCACTGAAAAATTACACTACAATTTGATTTTTTTTTTACAGAATCAATGTTCATTTTGTTGTTTTCCTTCTTTTTTTTTTTTTTTTTTTTTGGTACTGGGGATCAAACTCACAGCATCTTGCCTGCCGGGCAGGTGCTTAGGCCACTGAGCTAAATCCCTAGCCCTATTTTTGAGACAGGGTTTCACTATGCAGTTCAGGCTGGCCTTGAACTCACTTTGTAGCCCAGGCTGGTGTTGAACTCACAATGATCCTCCTGCCTCAGCCTCCCAAGTGCTGGGATTAAAGGCGTGTTTTCCATCTTTTTAAATAATGTAAAATTGCCACACACACACATGCCCACAAAACTGGAGATGATGCTGAGTAATAATTTCTCTTAGTGGCTCTAATCAGGACACAGTGTAGATAAGACAGGCTTTTGATTTTAATGTATACAGGTTTGGAATGTGGTTGCATCATTCATATATGTTATTATTACTTAAATCTTATAAGCCTGTGAAAGGTGAAAAATAGTCTTTCATGTCACAAAGCTATAGTGAGAATTAAGTAAGATGTTTTTAAAGCACCCAGAACATTTGCCTGATCAATAGTATTTACTAAACCAACAGAAGCTATTATTCTAAGTGATTATTGTATAACAAATTTATTTTCATAAGAATCTCAAAGCAATCTATCTTTATTATGCTATGACAAGTATTGTTGATTGTTTAAGAATATGAGAAACATGTTTACATCTCAAAAGTAGACTCCAACTAGCTTTCTTTAGAAATCTATAACAGTTTCCTTCAAAGTGAACAAATGGTGCTATTAATTCTTGTGCTAATTAATAGAGCTTGTTTGAGAGTTGTTCTGTCAGCATGTTTGGAGTATACTACATTTTGTGGAGGCCTGTTAAATCTGTTAGACTTAAAATGACTAATGAAGTTAAAAGACCTTTAAATGTTCTTAAACATTTTGTCTTTAATGTGTTTCACTTTAATGTAACTCAAAACACCACACTAATATTTTATTTTTCAAACTGATGAATTAAGAGGTGTGACAGCCAGTAAGATAAAATTTGTTCTTTTATTTAAAGGGGAAGAGATCCTTTAAAAAACAAAGTCATGGGCTAAATTGTGAGGAATTTGTTTTAGCACCAGGAAGCATCTATGTGGCTTATGCAAACTGCTTAATGTCTCTGTGCTTCAAATTTCTCACCTACTGCATAAAGACAGTGTGCCCACTACATAGAGTTATAAAGACTAATGTATGAACAGCATCCATGAGTTCTGCCAATGTTTCATCAATTGCAAAGTGTTCACTGGATGCCCACTATGTTAGGTGCTAAAAAGGAATTTGTATATTTAAGAGAAAATGTAAAACAGAAATCTATAGATTGCCATTCTAGGAATATGTGTTTTCAAAATGATGTGTGTCTGTTCTAGTGTTCTGCATTTTGAGAGTCCTGTTATAATGGACATTTTTTTTTTCCTGCAGCACAGGAGATCAAACTCACAACTTCGCACTTGCCAGTTAGGTGCGTAAGCCATTAAACCAAACTCCCAGCCCTAGTTTTTTGAGGCAGGGTTGCACTGTGTAGCTCAGGCCGACCTTCCGCTTGCGTTGTAGCCCAAGCCAGCCTTGAACTCACAGTGCTCCTACCTCAGCCTACCCAGTACTGGGATTAAAGGCGTGCACCACCATGCCTGGCTTACAATGGACTTTTGTTGTTGCTTTTCTGTAGCATTAGGCTTTCTCCTGGACTAACACTGTCTGACTCTCTCAGAAGGAGACACCTGCAGTCTATTAATCCCCGTACTCCCTAAGCTGTTTCTTCCTTCTGTCTCAAATTCTTCACCTTAAATCTCTTATCCACTCCCCTTTGCAGATTACTCTCTGTTCTGTTTTTTAGGATAGTGAATTCTTTAGCAACTTCTACTATTTAATAGATGCTAGGTAGAGAGTTGCTATGAAAATTTGTAGAGTTTGGTTTATTATTACCCTAATGTACTTTATTTCTTGGATTTATATTGGTTTGGCTGTTCTTTTCTTTTGTTTATCTCATTTTTGTGTTTAATGTTTTGAATTCTACCTGCTAATCCTTTTATTTGTTGTTACTTTTTATTTTAAACTTAACATTCCTTGAATTTCTCTCTCAAGCTGTGTTTCTATTGTGTTTTGCTGTTTTATTTTATGAATTTTATTGTCTATTACTTTTAATATTTTATCTTTAGCAGTCTTACGTTTTATAATTTTATTTCATTGGTCTTTAATCTTTCAATATATTTAAGGTTAACTCTGACTTAATCTTTTTATTTTTGCTTCATCTCATTTAAAAATTGCTGAACTCTTAGATTTGATTAAAAAACTCTCACATCTGTATCTTATTTATGATGCCAACATTATTTTTAGTTTTTTTTGCTTTTTATGGATAATGAATATCTATAATTATTTTTTCTCATATATATAAATATATATATAAAAATATATATGTATTTTTTTTGTACTGGGGATTGGACTCACGATCTCATGCTTACTAGGCAAGCGCTTGCCCTTGAGCCACTGAGTTAAATTCCCAGCCCTCTTATTGTATCTTATTTTACTCTGTGATTTGTTCATCTATTAATTTTCATGAAGCATGGAATTTGGATAGTAGAATGGAGAAACTGTATACAAAGAAGAGGAGTGACCAAAATTGTTTCCTTGGGGTTGGGAGTGGCCTATGTTATTGTCACACTGGATCTTTCTAACGGGTATTTTATCACTGTCAGGAAGTGCTTCTAAAAACCACTGTTCCAGTTGAGTTATCAGAGTCTAGTAACTCATCAGGAGTTTACTTTTCCTCTGAGTAGGAATTGTTCTTTCTGCGCATAAAGGCACAGTTGATTAGTTGTCACACTGGTACATTCTGACAGCTCACACATTTTGGACTTCTCAATGGAAACCAAAATATATACATATGTATATATGTATATGTAAATTCACTATATATATTCACAATAAATATGCAGCAATTAGATTTTGAATAAACTCTGCTAAAGGCTGGTTCTAATGTGAAAGAACATGGTCATAGTACGAAGTGGGCAATTTTCTGGTAAAGATCTCTGGTCTCATATTCATGAGAAAGTTGATTGAAGACATCCATCTACTACGTATTATAGGCTTCTTGCTTTGATTTTACACAAGTATGCTTCTGATACACTTACTAGAAATGTATGGCCCTTCTCAGCAAGGACCATATTTGCTAGACACATTGATGACCTCCTTGTTGCCAAGTCAAACACATGTTTTAGTTGTCACCTAACTTGAATTCTAACAAATGTTCACAAAATTAATAGCTTCTGATTTTTTTCTGTTCTTCTCTTGATTTCCACTGTAATAAATTTCCTTACCTTTCTTCTTCACAGTCCTCTTAGTGAGCTTATTGACTTCATCTTCTACTAATTTCTTTGTTTATTTTATGGTAAGATTTCTATTCTTTGACTCTAAATATTGACTAATGGTCCTTGGACTTTGGTACTGTCTTTTCTGTACGCTCTTCAGCTGATTGCTTGTATCTTCATGAGATATAGTTCTGTCTGTATAGTTTATCTCTTTTCAGATTTTATATGTAGTCATACCTTTTATTTGAATTTATCTAGTCATTGAAAAGAAAAATTTTCCCATCTCTTATGTACATAATATCTTGCACTATTTTAGGCACAGTGAACAATACACAGCTAAAATATCTCATTGAACTTGCATTTTAATGGATAATGGGAAAAAATAAAATAAACAATCTAATATATATAAAACCTATAAAGAATAAAACAGGAAAGGAGGAGAGGGACAGTGCCAGGAGAAGAGCAGCAATGAAATTAATAGCAAGATGGTCTGGGAAATTCTCATTGAAAATATAAAAGACCTCAATGAGGGATGCAGCAAACAAGTGTATAACTAGGAGAAGAACATTTCATTAAAGAGAATAATAAATGCAAAAGCCATGGGCCTTGTTTTATTGTGGGCACCCCTTCAGAGTTATTGGGTTTAGATCTGAAAATTGGCTCAGATTTGGGAACCGAGCAAGAAATTGTGACTTTCTATTGGGGCAACTACCTCAGTTTTCCTACTCTTCTTTTTCCTGCTTTTTGTGATTATTGATATTAAGCAGAATCCTTATTGGCTGTCCCTTTATTTCACTCTAGGTATGCCATGCTCTGTTAACATCCCGAAGCCCTGTGTATCAAACCACTTTGACTACTCAGCTGACCTTGCCAATCCTCACAGTAATCGTGGTCTCTGGGCTTTCTGGCAGTAAGGTGCTGCTAATTTTGCACCTTCTCCTTTCACCATCCTTTGCCTACAAAGAAAAACCACTATGAATTTCTTACTAATACTGGTACCCCACTTACTAATACATTCTTGATGGCCTTGGTGTTCCCTAGGCCCTCTTAGGAACATAATTCTGCGTCCTTTGGCATTTTAAAATATAATCATTCTAGCATGCCTACTTTCCTTGGCCTCTTTGTTCCTGCTGCTACCATCTGCCACAGAGCACAGGCATTTCTACTTTATTGAGGACTGGCTATTGCTTTTGCCAGACTTCTAAGAGACAACCCAACAGAAAGTTTGCCTTATCACTGGAGATTCTGGTTAATGTGTCAAATTTCATACTAAAATATTTCTAAATCAATGAATCTTGGTTATGTACTCTGACACTCCCATCCTCTTATCAAAACCCAGCAATGTATAATCCAAGTATACTTCCTTGGCTTCTGAAGTGACACATCAGCTAGTTTTTATAATTCTTTGTATGTATAGACTCTTTCCTCCCTTACTAGGCCCAGTAAATCATCAGTTAAATTATACTAGGATTTAAGCCTAGTTATTGGTCTGGCAGAAGAAGTGAGGTCATTATCTGATTCCTTGTGGAGGGGAAATTTCTTTCATATTCTCCTGGTCAGAATCCAGTCACATTCAATAACAGAATCTATGTGTGAGGAAGCAGAGACAACATGTTTGGTGAGCATGGAGCCAATTTCTGCCAAAATGTCTTTAGGTTTTTAAAGGCTTATCTTGGAAAAAATTCAGTCTCTTTTAGTTCTTTAACATGTTACTTTTAGCCATAGAACAATTCCACTGATACTAAGATTTTTCTTGGTTAGCTATACCTCTAAATATTGGTCAAAGAAACCTCCTTCTAATACTGGTATTTCCACCTCTATTCACCTCATTGTGGTGTTTTGTTTTCAGTTTGTGCTTTTAGATTGTTTTAATTGTGTTTCAGTTTGTTTCTGAAAGAGTTTCTATAAGTTGGGGTAGAAAATTTTCCACTTTAAAAAATTGCAGTAGTTGGTGAATGAGTTAAAGTTGTTGAACATAAGATAAATATTGTGTAGTGAGAGGTATGTTCCTGAAAATTGTTTCCCAATTGAATTCCACTTTGCCACTGATAGGTATTTAAAAATGAGAAAATTGATATGGTGGTAAAAGTAGAGGTTAGTGAAAAATATGAAGAGCTAGAAGAGGTTATAGATTTGAATTATATCATATAAATGAACTCAAAAAAATAGGGCATACTTTGTTGTCCTTGTAGTAATTCACATACAAAAGAACAGCTTGATAAAATATGAAACACAGAGAACTCATTAATTATAAAGCTATCCCTTCAAAATGAAGAAAGGCATAATTTAGCAGGTAACGAGCCTCATCTCTTATCACATAATTTTAGGAAAAATATTCCCTCATTTACGGAATTCTATTCACTATTCAATCATTTGACATTTAAATATGGTTTGCATCATCAATAAGTTTTTCCACAAAGAGGAGCAATATTTCAAATTTCATTTCATACAGGAAGGAATGGAGGGATCAAGAAACTGGCGTATCTTTTTTTTTTTTATTTTTTATTTTTTTTTTTTTTTGAGATTTAAACTTTATTTATTTATTTTTTTTTTATTTAAGAGAAAATAGATACAGAAGCTAGAAATAAAAGTCAAAAAAGACAGACAAACAACAACAACAGATCTGATATGATAACATTGTAGGTTTACACACTGAGGTGGTTGAAGTTTGGCAGTAGTTACAATATTGCATATCATTACCTTCCTAGGGGTTGGGGATATTGACAGATA